>PVJC01000123.1:75647-165353 GCA_004026665.1 Murina feae | reverse complement strand
TGGGGATGGCCACCTGCTGGTGTGCCTGGCCAGCCTGGGTGAGGGGCCAATGTCTGTTTGCAGGCTGGTCAAGCACCCCAGTGGAGATCCTCACCCCAGAGGGTGTGGCAAGCCTGGATGAGGGGCCAAGGGCAGTTTTCAGGCTGGCCACAGCTCCCACTGACTCTCTGGGCCATTGCCTGGGAAGCAATGGAGTGGCACTGGCCACCCCATAGGCTTCCCAGGAGGGGCATGGGGTCCCCCCCCCCAGGCTTCTCCGCCTGGGAGGCCATTCCAGTGTTGCTGGCCACCAGATCGGCCTCCCAGCAGGGGGCTTGCGGGGTCCCGCTTGCCCCGGGAGGCCGTTGGGGCCCCAATCGGCCTCCCAGCAGGGGGCTTGTGGGGTCCCGCCAGGCTGGTCCCCGCTTCCCCAGATAGCTTCTCCACGGGGAAGGCATCTGGCAGCCCAGGGCCCCAGATACCTTCCCAGGACCCAGGCTCCCAAGATGGCGGAGCCCAGGGCTGCGGCCTCCGCCATCTTGGCTGGGCTAATTTGCATACAGTCACTCTGACTGGCTGGTGGGAGTGGCTTAGTCCGTCCCGAAGAAACAGTTAATTTTAATATTACGCTTTTATTAGTTTAGATAACACAGATAGGACACACTGCTGTTTGTTTCAGATGAATGTATGTCATTTTGCTTAGACTTTCTGTTTCAGAATTCTATTCAGAGTTGTTAGAATTGACTGGAAGGTGGAACCCACAATGAAGATTGTAATTCAATACCTAGTGCCACTTGGTTGTGGCAGATGGGCACCTCCCCACCTCTGAAAAGCTCTACTCTATGGCAAGAGTGTATTGAAACTCAAGGGAAAAAACACTGTAAAAAGGAACAAGAGATGTGTAAAATGTCTTCAGATATAAACCTGAAATCAGAAAATGCTATGATTAACTGTCAGAATATTTGTTTTTATCATGGTAAGCAGTGTCACCCACCATTTAGGGAAACTTCATCCTAGGTAGTCTCACTTCACAGACGCACATACTGAGTCAGTGGGATTGGATCGCTTGCTGTAACTCACACAGGTTGTTAGTGGTGGCACCAGAACTAATGCCAAAGAACTTTTGATTCTCAATCCAATGTCTCTTAATATTCACACAAAATTGTCTCAGAGCAAATACCCACCTGATTTACAAAATCAAAAGCAAATCATAGACGAGAGACTGTGATTTAGAGGCAGCAAAATAACACTTTTAAAAAAACACCTCACAGTGGTGTTTATAGAAGAGACAGCCATGACCCTGGAACAGGATAAATTCCCACCCAGTAATGTGTTCCACTCTATGATGGTAACAGGCAACCGTCTGATATATTACCTGCTGCTTGAACAAAGAGTTCCTGTTTAGCATTAACGTAAGTATCCTCTAACCTCTAACCTCACTGGCTGTACCCAGATATATCTTTTAGACAAAGAAGGTTATTTCACTGAAGTTAATTCTCAGAAAGGTGCTACCTAGAAAACAAAATAAAATTGTCTTAACTATTAAGCACATTACAATCCAAAATAAACTCGACTGGAGAAAAATGCCTGTTACGTCTGGCATGCGACCTTCCTGACCTTTCCATGCCATGCAGATCTGATGTTGCTCTGGGTTGTGTTTCTCTAATCCCTGTGTTTGCCCTGGGCTTACTTGCTCCTCAGTACCTTGCATTCCTCGTCTAGATAGGGAACGGATATTAGGTTGCAGTTGCTGTTGCCATTTTCTTCCCAGGGAGTGGATGATTTCCCTTGGGAGTGGATTGGCTTTCTCATTTCCCCCTCTGCTTTGGATTGTTGTGCCTTTGGACCCCCGCTCTCCCTCCCCAGTATAAGATCTGTCTTCATCATAATAACATTTTATTGTCTCGTGTGGGATTTAAGCACATCATTATCATTACTCAAGGAGAATATTTTCTTTGAGAAGCTTTTAACCCCTTTGCATTTGAATGACTATCTACATGTGTCATAGATCCACTCTTGAAATTGGTGCCCTCTGCACCTGTCTCTGTCCAGTACAGGCAAGGTGCATCGCATAAGATAAATTACTATTGGTCTATGGGGGAACAGGAGAGGGGGGACAAAGATTAAATTAAACCAAAAGAATTAGAAGTTAAAGAATTACTACCTTAAATGTCATTCTATGTCAGTATATATTCAAGGCTTTCCAAACATACAATGACCAGGAAGCTATTCAGCTATGGTCAGATGAAAAATTGAAGGTATTCAACTCACCTTAATTTTGAATTACATTGTTTTAATAACATTTTAAGACAAGCATACTTTGTGTTTTGGTGGCTGCTTTTGTGTGGATTAGCTACAACTATCTTCAGTGTGAAAAGGAAGTATTTAGATAATCTGTCAGGTATTATGCGAGAGTCGTTTTTTTGATTTATGCTAAACAACAGTTCTCTTGAGATACAGCAGCACAATATTCAAGAATGTTACACAAGGTTTCACCTAATTTTAAGAATAAGGATGGGGAATATAGGCTTTAATGATCTTATAAAGGCCTATATGCCCCTGTACAGTAATTCAGTGTCATAGGGAGTCAATACCTACGCCCCCTCCAGCCTTCATGGACCTCTGCACTCTGTAGATGAAGTCTTGGGAGATGCATGTGCTGGGGTTATACATACATGCTCACCATGGGAGTGATGCTTGGAGATGCATGTGCTGGGGTTATACATACATGCTCACCATGGGAGTGATGCTTGATGAACCTGGTCTGTGCACCTCAGAGGGATATACATTCTTGAATGTTCTATATTTTCAAGGATTGTCTACGCCTTGCACACATAAGGATTGCCAGAACTAGAGACATTTCTTCATCAGGGAAAGCTGGTCACCATTCTTGGAGAGAGAGTAGACTCCTTTCTATGTGGTCTTCCACATAGGACCTTTGAGTATGCATTCCAAGGTAATCATACTTCAGAATGAGTATATAGAGTCTGATTCTCAACTACATAAAAGAAAATAGGAATGGGAAAGGAATCTTACTATTCTGTATCTCCAATCAGTGGAATACAGGTGATTTTGATTTTACTTAAGCCCTTTTCTATTCGTTTCCTAAGTAAATGAGTAACTTTTATCATTTAAAAAAGGATGAATTATGAAGTCTATCATCAGATAGTAATCCATTGGAAAAAAGTCAACAGGCTTAAAAGGCACATAGAGATATTGTTTTTAACTTGTGCCTTATGAGTTTTTTACAGTAGGAATAACTTCTTACGGGAAAACATTTATTGTAAAAACACCATGCTGCCAAATTGAAATGTCTCCATTGTTGTTTCAACCAGACTGAAGCAGCATTAAGCATCTCTAATTTTTTTTCAGAAAGATTTTTGATCTTGCTTAATGTTTTATTTTCAAATTTTTCATATAGGAGCTAATTTGTCTCAGGATGGATTGTTGAGTGGGAAGAAATTACATCTTACCTGGGTGGGGAAGGACTTAGAAGGTGCAGCCCCTCCTACTTGGTTAAGTAGGAAAACCTGTAGAAATGATTTATTGTAGGTAGGTCATCCACCAAGACCAGTGGTTAAACCTCCTTCCTCCTTTTCCCAGTTCTCCATTGGCCCTCAATTATTAATTGGCTCCAGCTTGATTTGCTTTCTAAAGTTGAAAAAGATTTTTTTTAAATAAATCAAAATTGGAGAAAAAAATGTAGTGGTTTTTTCTGTCTCCAGTTTTAATTTTTTCCCCCATCATCTCATTTTAATTATTGTGCCTGCTATTATGTAAATCTTCTTGCTAGGACTATAAACAACTTATGTTTGTCTGAGATAAGAATTATGGCAGTGTGAGTGATGTACTTAGTTAAATCCTTAATTTTGCCTTTTTCTTTCTTCCTTTTTTTTTTTTTTTACTGTAGATGTACTCAAGAGTCATTAATTACCATGAGTCTTTACAATGAAAATTAACAATCTTTGAAAATTTGCTGTTATGCCCTATAGATGTGCCCTGTTGTCAGTGTTTTCTTAAAACACAAAATTCAGCTATGCAGGTCCCAGATGATAGGCATGAAAAAGAAACCCCAGTTTATTTGACATCACATTGTTCCAGTGTGTCTCTGTGATGCATTGAAAAGTGAATAGTGAAGTTCATGGGTATCTCATTTGCAGTGCATGCTAAGGATGCAATGGTGTAGCTGAAATAAATCTCTCTGATTGCAAACGTAATACATGTTCATTCCAGGAAGTTAGAAAATGTAACCACAACTCAGAAATAAAAACCCAAATGATTCTGCTTCCTTCAGTCGCTGTTTTTTGCACATATTTTTGCTCTTATTATTTTTAACATTATATAATTCTTATTCCTTGTTTTATGGCCTGGTTTTTTTTCACTTAGCATTTTTGTAACACTTTATTCATGAAATCAAATATTCTTGGAAAGCACAATTGCAAACTATCATTATACCAGATACTTATGTTTTTATCCTTTATTTCTGGTTATTTAGATAACTTCCCTTATTTTGTTATGATAGTTATTGTAGGGCTAAAAATAAATAATACTTTTCTTCTCACCTTCTACGTTCTTTTAGATGAGCTAAAAATAAAATTAGCAGAGACAGATTAAAAGGAGAAAATCAAATTTTAATGCATGGGCATGAGGAATTCACAAACACAATGAGATAAATTTGGTTATCTGTGTCACTTTAGACAAAGGAGAAAAAGGGAACCAGGGACCTGAGATTTCAAAGATGAAAATGGGTGATTTACAGGCAATTGAGGAACAGCTAAACATACAGGGCAGGTAATTTTTGCTAGGCAACCCAGAAACAATTTGACTGGGGTAAGGAAGTAAACAGGCTCCTATTTCAAATCCTCTCATTCCATACACAATTCAAATTAAGCTGCTCATGCAAACTCCCTAAGATTTCTTTCTTGGAATAGTTCTTTCCCTCTTGGATCTCTTAGAAGGAAGGGGGAGGGAGCGGGGTCAGAGGTTCCTTTGGAGTCTTTTTTTTTTTTTTTTTTTTTAAATCCTCACCTGAGGATATGTTTCTGTGTGTGTGTGTGTGTTGTTGTTGTTGTTTTTTAAATTTATTTTTAGAGAGAGAGAAACATCTATTGTTTACTTTCCACGTGTGTCCCAACAGAGGCTTGAACCCACAACCTTTTGGTGCACAGGGGGATGCTCCAACCAGTTGAGTCATCTGGCCCGTGCTGAGTTGTTGTTGTTTTTTTATAACCAGGCAAAATTTTGGATCTCCTTCAGTACTAGTATAAATGATGCTATGATAAATATCATGCTTCTCTTTTTCCTTAAACTCAATTATTGGCTAAATGTCTTAGAAATCTTCTAGTTGCTTTAATAAAATATGTGTGCTTTTTTATTACAACTGGAAACATGGAGGAAAGTCTTCATACTGATTTGTGATCTTGAGTTTAAAGATACCCCTAAATTTAGCTATGTTTCTTAAATTGATAATGAGTAAAAAACAAACAAACAAAAAAAAACCCATATTTTTTTATTATTGGTTAGTAATATAGGGACTATTTAAGATATTTTTTCTAAATTTCCATATTGGGGAACATTTGATTGACTATTCACAGATATATAAATTCTACAAAAATGACTAGTATTTATAAACTCACTAGAGGCTCGGTGCATGAAAATTCATACATGGGGTGGAGTCCCTCAGACCTGCCCATGGAGAGAGGGCCTAAACTGCAGTCCGGCATCCCTCTGCAGGAGGCGATCCGGCTAATTGGGAGAAGACGCCACCCACATCACCCTGCTGCTGCTGCCACTGCCAGCTGTGGTGGCTGCCAGGCCTGAGCCCCGGGCCTTGCAGCCACCAGGTTTGTCCAGATGGATGTCCAGATGGACATCTGGAAGACGTCTGCCCTAATTAGCATATTACCCTTTTATTAGTATGGATTGTGTAAGTATTGACCTAGGTGGGTGGCCAGGAACATAAGTGAATTGTGCTCCCTCCTCTGTCAGAAGTCTGGTCTAGGAGTGGGAGAGAGTTAATTACATTAGGAATTCTGGGAGTGAAATTAGGGAAAATCATTTTCCTCAAGTATTATAAGACATTTCAAAAAAATAACTTGGTGTTTATACTTAACGTAAGAATTGACTAAAATGCACTGAGGAAAAGTAAGCACACAAAATCATCATGACTATAAGAAGTGTCATAAAGTTCACAGTGATGCCCTAGCTGGTTTGGCTGAGTGGCTAGAGCATCGGCCTGCATACTGAAAGGCCCCAGGGGTTCAACTCTAGTCAAGTGCACGTGCTCTGGTTGTGGGCTCGATCCCCAATAAGGGGGCATGAAGGAGGCAACTGATCAATGATTCTAATCATTGATGTTTCTCTCTTCCTCTCCCTCTCTCTCTAAACATCAGTAAAAATAATACATCAATAAAAATAATACACCACAACTTTAATAAATCATTGTGGCATTATGTTTTTTTTTTAAAAGATGACAGTAAATCAAAAGCCTGAGTTAAGACATATTTCAATTTCGGTATCAAGGTATGTTTGAAATGTTCAAGTTTTAGTACTTGACACAGAATGCTCACAATATAAGTGTTACTGTAGAGTCTAGGGGTAAATTCTGGGTGTTTTCTCTTTTTTTTTTTTGTCATGGCCGTCATTGAGAAGCTTCATTAAACTTACCCTCTCTTTCAGTCCCATTGATAAATTTCAGCTCTTGCTGGTGATGTGCCCCAGGAGGCTGTTTCCCCCCTGTCATTGAGTCTCACACTTTGGCTTTGAAACCTGGCTGCTCTCCAAACAGATGCACAGCGGTTACCAGTCTTGATTGGAGGAGGGTAGTCCCAAGAGGACAGTCTCCAGGAAGGAAACGGCATTGACACATCACTTGGGGAGCTCGGCTGTACTTAGAGTGGCGTTAGAGTTCTGGTGCAGAGTTCGGGAAAGATGCGGTACTGATGGATGGATGTATTGCTGGGTCGTGGAAGGAGGAACGCACCAGGCCACAGTGGTGAGGGATTATGAATTTATTCCACCATCCGCATACCAGGTGGCTGAGCTTGGGTGGCTTCCGCACCCAGTGACGGGCGTCAGCAGGTGTTAAAGGGCTTTTGGCGGGCTTTTTCTGGGGGAAGACTTCTTTGTGCACACCCTGAGGGGAGAGAATGGAATGTGACCACAGCAAGTGAAATGTGGTCTTAGCAAAGGGAATGTCCATAGCGAAATGGCCTGAAAAGCCAGTTCCCAGGGGGGTGGGGGGGGGATTAATTCGATTGCTCCATCAAACCTAACATGCATCACAAATGAAGCAAACTGTAAAATGAAGCACGTGTTAGCTTTCGAAAAAGAAAACCCAAAAGTTAAAAATGACAAGTGGTAAGGTTAAAAAAAAAGAAAGAAAGAAGCCAGCATTGCTCAGGTCTGAGCAATATTGGCATAGTCATATATGGGCTAGTCATCACAGCCATGATGCAAATACCATGCACGTGATGAAGCATGCACATGATGAAGCATGCACATATGAAGCTGCACTGAATGGATCATGGGAAGGGAAGGGGTCAGATGTGAAATTTCACTCTCCATTGTAGGGAGACTTACAGCAGGAAAATCACGGAGAGAGCCATTTAAACACAGAGTTTAAAAATGTAGGAATATATAGCAGAAGAGGCAACTAAATGAGATGGCAGTGAATGATATTCTCACATCTTCTTCTACAGGGAAATTGATCAAGTACACCTGTGGCAGAATAAGTTGAATTGAAGGGTTCCAGGCATTTTTTTTAATCTAGAAATTTTCTTTTAAATTAAAAGTTGTAAGTCATATCGCTGTTAAAGAGATGTTTTTATTTTGTGAGCTAACTTTGAGTTGGGGAAAGCTCAACTGAGCCTTTTCTGTATTATGTATCGACTTTACAAAATATTAGCTTTTCCTAGGGTATACTTTATGATTATGCGTGTATAAAGTTACTTTTATACATATTTTAGAGAATGTAGAGCAGTTTCACTGTTTTATGTTTGTAGTTGTGATTATTGTAAGGTGACCAGACGTCCCGCTTTTGGTGGGACAGTCCCTATTTTTAACAATTCTGTCCCGCGGCATTTTTAAAAAGTCTCGATTTTTGGAAAGAGACATATGTACTACTCTTTGTAATATTTTAAGTAATAATAATAATAATGAAAAAAGAACCCTCCCCGGTCAATGGTGTCCCACTTTACCAATGTTAAAATCTGGTCACTTTAGATTATTGTTACTATGGAAACATGCTTATCTTCTCTAATTATTTAGTGACAGGTGTTTGTTCAGGGACCCAAACTCAACATGATTAAAAGTGGACTCCTCTTCCCCAGAAGTTCTCCCCCAACCACAAATCTGCTTAAATTTCCAATCCTAATTAAAAATGCACTTTATCACCAGTTGACATGAACTTTTTGTGTAAAATGTGGGACTGCTTTAAGAACAGGAGTTAGGGAGAGAGTAGTGTGAGCCGGAGCATACAGTAGAAGCTTCTTGAAAGAAAGTGAGGCATGCTATGGATTCTAAGACATATATAGAAAAAATGAAAAGTCCTAAATCGGACTATTTGGAGACTGTTCCAGGGACAATGGTTTGTGTTGGTAGTCTTGGTACATAATGTTGGAAAATTGGAATAGAACTAAGATGGTTCATTATTTAAATTTGGAAAAGTATCAAAATCACATTTCCTATTTAGAAGGACATTAAATTCACTTGGTTATTTCTTTTATGTGGTGCCCAGAAAAATATCTGCGCATTCAATGTGGTTTTATTTATCTTGCACATGTCATGAATATGCTAAAATCACCTTTAAGATATCCATACCTACTTTCTTAGTCCTTGCTATGGTGTATATTCTGTGCCTCAGATTAAATTATTTCATGGTGTCAGTTTTAAAAATAAATGGTGCAATTAGATTGGAGAAAGCACTGTTTACACTCTGGAGTAACATTTCTGTAAACTACAGTAACCAGGCAGTATAGGTACTCATCATCTTTGAATGCTAATAGCAAACCCAAAGTGGGTAATAGGTTGGGAGAAAGGTTTATAGTTAGTGGATCCGAGGGCCGGGTGAGGGGAAAGACGAATCAGAGAGCTGCATTGGGAATAACAGTACACGGTGCTGTACACGGAGAGGCATCCCTGCAGAGCGTGTACATGTGGAACTAATTGTTTTGTGTCTTAAATGGAAGCTCTATGAAAATGGGACTTTTGGCCCTGGCTTGTTTGGCTCCATGGATACAGCGTCGGCCTGTGGACTGAAGGATCCCAGGTTCAATTCCGGTCAAGGGCATATGCCTGGGGTTGTGGGCTCAGTCCCCACTGGGGGGCGTGCAGGAGGCAGCCAATCAATGATTCTCTCTCATCATTGATGTTTCTATCTCTCTCCCTCTCCATTTCTCTCTGACATCAATAAAAATATATTTTTAAAAAAGATGAAAAAACACACACACACACACACAAAACGGGACTTTTGTTTTATTCACTGAACTATCCCCAGAGCTTTAGCATGTCATGGCACATGGTGGGTGTTTAATAAGTGTGTATTGAATGAATGAAGGGAGGCCTTAGCTGAATATCATAAAAAGGAAGGAACGTTAAAAGAAGGACTAGCCTAATTACTAGGAAGGCAAAAGGATATAAAGCAGCTATTTCACGGCCCTAAAAAAAAAATCTCTGAAATTACTGTAAATGTCATTAATTATGCCAATATTGATCAACTGAGGAAGGGCAGGTTTTCTTTATCAACCAAGAAGTTCCAGGAATCTCGGACTAGGAAGAAACTCAGGTTCTTTGGATCTGAATAAAAATGCATTAAACTCTTATCTGTAGGCAGTAGGATCTAACCTATCCTACATGTTTCTAGTTTAAAGCCAGTGTATACCCGAGGCATCAGTGTATAGAGATAAAACATATCAGTAGATTAGTTTATAATCATTTCATTACTCTTAGCTTTTCATTCTAGTGATAAAGGATTGTTTTAAAAGAAACCCACTTCTAAATGTTATTTATAGTGATAAAGGAATTTACAAGATTATTTCAGATTCATATGTTGTACCTTAAGAGTTCAGGTCATATTATGTATGCTAACCATTAATTGCTATTTTATTTAAATGTCCTGATTAAATGAGATGAATGTGGTGGTTAGTAGGTGCTTGGTAAGTAGATTATAAGTACTCCCTTTCTAGAGGTTTAAATCTTTTCATGGTATTAAGTTTGGGGGCCATCCTATTAATGTATTGATTAGATACTTTTTCACGAATGTTACCTGGTGAGAGTGCCCTAACTCTTCCCCACAGTGTTAACTACTTTGCCAGAATATGGTTCAGCCTTGTTTGCTTCTTAAAGGTTTGGCTGTCACTTAAGATCCCTTCTTTATTGTATGACTAGGGGCCCAGTGCATGAATTCTTGCACCTTGAAAGGAACTGTGGGCCTCAAGGCTGCAGTGGGCACAGGGGCGGGTCTTGGCCCATCCTCCACGCCCTCGACTGGCCCCTCCCACAGTGGCCCCACTCCTGCCACCACTGCTCCCACACGCTGACGGAGCTGGCCCCGCTTACACCTTCTGATGGCATGGAGTGATCGGGGCCAGTGCCAGCAGCAGGTGCGAGAAGCTGCCCCAATCGCCCCTCAGGAGCAGGGGGAGGTGGAGAAACCTGCAAGGGCAGCCACTGCTCACACAGGTTGACTGCACCAAGCGATCAGGGCTGGTGTCGGGCCTCAGCAGTAGGCACAAGCAGGGCCCAGCACTAGCAGCATGTGTCAAATACTGGGAGCAAAGAATTTTCAGTAACCATCAGAGGCTCACCCCATTGACGGTGACTGATGCCTCACCTTGGTCTGGCACCCCTGCTCACCTGCTCCACTATCCCACCGTGGCCGAGGCCTGCCATATTCCACGCTCTGCTGTCGGCTGCCCACACCCACCATGTTCTGTGCACCCCTGCTGGTGGTCAACACACGTCATAGTGACCAGTTGTTCAGTTGTTCCACCGTTTGGTTGATTTGCATAGTAGCTTTTTATTATATAGGATATTTTTATCAGCTCAGTGTTGCTGGATTCTTGTGAGAAGGTCATATGACTCTTTCTACATTAAAAACTTAGCATTAATAGTCAATGGAAGCCTTATGATATTCTAAATTCTCTAATGATATTTTAGATACAGTAATAAGCTCATGTTCAGTATGCCAAGAAATTATTCTGTATCTTGTCATATAAGTAATTTGAGTTTATTTTTCCACCTTTGTTCTCATTTTAAATTTTGAGGCAAAATTCTGAATTGGGTCTAAATTCATGGATATCTGTATCTTCATTGTATCTGATATTTGACTTCATAGAGACCTTTAGTCTACAGACTCTTTATTCCATTTCACATATCAGTGATTTTTAGCCTCCTCTTATTTTCCTATTCACCAGAGACCCCTGGGCCCTCACATCTTGAGCCCATACCTTTTTTTAATATATATATGTGTGTGTGTGTGTGTGAGCTCTTTGCTGCCTTTTAGGTCATCAGATCCCTCACACACATTTTGTCCTTCTTAACCTCTCAGTGGGCTCTGAGCCTGCTGATCACCGCCTTCACTCCACACCATAATTATGTTGTTGCTTCTGTTTTTCTCTCTGCTGACTCTCATTCTCTTTTTTGGCCCTCTTTTTTCTGCAACCCACTCAAGAAATCCTCAGGATTGGTGTTTGAAAGGAGTCTTCCTGGGATGTTCATTTTCTCACAATACACATACCTCCCAGGGAACTTCATCAGTGCAATGGTTTCCCAAAGGCCTGGCCTTATGGTTCCTGAGTCACTCTACCCAGGCCAGCCTCCAAGTATTTCCTGGCCATCAGACTCAATGTCCCTCCCAGAGTACTGATAATTAGACTTGACTTTGAAGGGTAAGAGAGTGCAGATTCAGCTAATAATGCACAGTGTTGGCTCTTAGCTCATGTAGACACTTCATCTCAGATGTGCACCAGTTTCCTAATCAATGAGTGGTGAATTTTAAACAAAGAACACATGAGCATGGGACATATCTATTCCATTTTCCTCTGTTGTTTTATTGTGCCATTTGGTATAAGAAACTGTAATAGGCAAAGGATAAGATTGTTTTCAAGCTTTTATTAAAGTCTCCTGGATCCCTGATTCCCATACATAAGAGTTAATTAGATTTAAATGGGCTTAATGTGGAGACCCTGCTACTGATACAGAAATACACCTCCCACCAGGGCTTTTGCTGTTGTTTTGTTTTGCTTTTTTTGCCCGTTAACTACAGCTAGTATGCAAGAATAAAATGAATCAAGCTTAAATCCCTAGAAGTACTAGTATTCATGTTTGCATTTTCCACATTTTTTAAAGAAATGAGGATATGCATAATCCTCTCTTAAAATTTGACTTTCAAAAGCATTTCTAAATACTTTAACGTCAGTATAAAATTTCTTGCAGAATATATATTTTTATGTAGATGTGATCTCAGTGTTAGGATTAGCATCTTACACTGTAAGGAGATATATAAGAATAAATTTAAACCATTTGAAAGCAAAATATGGAGAACTGTCCTAAAGCAGGAGTGTCAGTTAAACAGCTGCTTAAATGAGTGAAGAATGATAAGATTGCCTTAGCAAGTTCTCAGAAGTCCGAGGAGACGTACATCGTACCTATTATTTCATTGTTATAGATGTTGAATGTTCATTTGCCCATGAGAACTTTTATCAAAACATACTTATTTGATGCAACAGTTGGTCTTTCAAATGACCAGCCCTCTTGGGCCATATATGGTCTTCAAAATACACATTTTCTAAGGACTTATATAAATAGCCAGTACCCTGTTATGGCAATCGAAAAGGTAAGGCTTTGAGATATCCAGACAGTTGGAGCATCAACCCAAAATGAAGCATCTAGAAGGATCATGTAATGGCATGAGGGGGCAGGGTACCAGAGGCATAGAGGAAACTGACCTCTTACTTCTTTCATCTGGAAGCGTGCAGACATGCCTTCCTTGTGGTTAACCTTGAGTAAACACTTCATCAAACCACGAAACAGTTCACCTTCAGCTTACATAATGGAGAGCTCACGGTCTGTTAGCCTGATTGCATCACTGGAATGTCTGGTTTTGACCGAAAGTGAGAAATGACTTACACTTTTCTTAGAAGATTCTGATAGGCAGATCGTCTCACCCCGTATCAGAAGTCTTTCATCAGTATTTTCCCCAAACCTCGACATTTCCGGTGAAAACATAATTCTCCCCTCATCTAGATTTAGGTCATCATTACCATTTTAAGTGGAAGACCGAAACTGTGTTATTTGGCATGAGAGCTGCTCTAGAATTACTCCCCGTACAGTAAGTAAAAGCCTTAATCACACAATTTCCTCATTTATACATGTTAAATCTCAAATGAGAGATTTCCTTCTTATACACTCTTTGTGTGCCTTCTGTGTGCAACAGGATTACGCTTTGAAAGACTAGTTAAGATGGAGTTTGGTTTAGTTGGGCATTAAGGGAGAAGTGGCTGGAGCAACGGAGTCTGATTTCAGCGCTCAGCCTCTGCGTGCCTGGAATGCTTACCCTTCAAAATATTTGCTCTCCGGAGCAGTCAGCGGAAGGTGGGTCTTTCAGTGACTCTGAATTGTTGACCCAGAAGGCTCTTTGGTAATGGACAGGGCTTTGGCAGAGTGCCATGGCTTTCTGGTTGCGGGAGGCCAGGAGTGGAGGGCGAGGCTGACTGTATGCAGAGGGCCAGAACTAGTCTGAAGATGTTTGAAGCCTGAATGCACCTTCTTTGGACATCTTTGCTTTATTGCTTAAGAGAATTTTAAACTGCAGCATTCATAAATATGCAGTGGCTTGTAGTGACACATTTAAATGGTTTTGCATCTAAACAAACGCATTCGCTCTTTGCCTGGTGTGTAAAAATTTGAATGACACTTGTGCTCTGTTGGAAAGGAACAGACGTTTTCATTATAAAATCTAGTCAAGCAGAAACGTAGCAAAGTGAGTGGAAATTTTCATTTACGTTCATGATTTGAAGATGCAGTGAGGAAAGAAAATTACTGGGTTCAAGATTAGCCGTGTTCTAGCCTGTGTGACAAAAGGGGACTTTGTCAACACGGAAATAGTTTTTAATACATACTGATCAGTAGTGTCACATTGTGCTTCTTAAAAAAAATATCTCACCCAAGGATCTGTTTTGTTTTTGATTTTAGAGAGGATGAGGTGGGAGAGAGACAGAGAGAGGAAGAAAGAGAGAGAGCAAGAGCGAGAGACATCCATGTGTGAGAGAAACATCAATTGGTTGCCTCCTGTATTCACCCTGACCAGGGATCGATCGAACCCACAACCTCTTTGATGTACCAAACAATGCTCCAACCAACTGAACCCCCCAGCCGAGGTGTGCATATTTTTTTTAACAGACTTTAAATTTTCTAAGGGTTTTTTTGAGTTATTCTTAAACAGATTTCCAGTATCCCTCTTATTAACAAGCCCTTTGTGTATTTGTTAATAATGTGGGCTTTCTGTTCCATTATTATGGAGAGTCACAGTAATTTCTTAGCTTTTACTTGTGAGCAGCAGCCAGTATAGACAGATAGCTCCCTTGGGCCAGACCAAGATGCCATTACAAGACACTGAATTCGAGAAGTGGAATCAGACCTTTCCAGGGGGGTTTTCTGCTAAATAGTTTGTGATACGCCTTTTGGAAGTCTTAATGCAATTTCCTGCCCCAGATTCTCCTCCTTAGGAGTCCAGAAATATAATTATTTCAGCTCTCTCAGGAGTGATAATCCCTGGCTAATTGATTTACAATAATAACATTAAGCCTTGTTTACAAATCTGAGTGGCAATTTCTAAGTTCTCAGCGGAGTGGGAACAGAGGGAGAGGGTCTAACTTAGCTGAGATCCACCCGCCTTGGAAAGATTACATGGTTTTTGAAACACAACTCAAAGTAGGGCTGGGGGATTTTTGAGACATATTTTTATTGGAGAGCTTCATGAATTGTGTATATTTATTATATTTTTTGTTCTTTTAGCCATTGTGTCATTCCTCCCTACGTAGTATTGAGAGTACAATGACAGAACTCTAATCTTTTCTTTCATATTTTAACAAAGCCTGTGGATATTAAAACAATGTTTTAATACCAGTAAAAGGTTGTGCTAAATTTCAAATACTTATCAAACTTATTTCCTGTCTAGCTCTGTTGTTAAATGCCATGATAACTATTTTTTCTTCTTCATTCTCTCTGTATCTACTTCCTTTTGCCCTTTGTAGTTTTGCATCTTTAGGATATGAATTTTTTTTCCTGAGAAGTTTTGAGTTGGGAAACCCCTGAGATATAAAACATTTATCACTATGATCATTTGGAGGCAATGCCATTGTCTCCTAAAGCTAGACATTTGAAGTCTAGGCTAGACACAAGAGAATCCAGAGGGACAGGTAATAAGCTCTGAGGAGCACAGTGTGGCAGCTGAGCATTGCGAGAGAGGTTGGCTGGAACGAATGAGTCTGAATATCATGAGCAGGGAAGAAGGGTAGTTGGTTATAAGCACAGGTGACGAATGTATATGCTAAGGGTCCTACACCAGATGGGCAGGAGAATGGAATGCAGGCAGTGAAACCTGTTCTGCTAACCTTATCGAGGGATGAAGAGTCCAGGGATGTAGGGCCCGATGAGTAGTTGTAGATGAAAGAAAGGGAGAGATAGAAGGAGTGGTTTCTGTCTGCTCGGCAAGTGGTTTTCCGGAGTCCAGAATTTCAGAACATTTCTACATGGGACATGATCAGAGGTCCAACCTCAGGAATATGGATTGTTTGGGTGGAGTAGAGGTATAACCGATAGGGATAGGGGCATGAATCAGTGATACATGTTTATTGAGAAAACAGAAGCATAGCGTCAGGGAACCTGGGTTTTACGTACAAATAGAATCTGTTCTGCAGTGCCACCGTTGTGGGTGGGCTCTCTCAAAGTGTTGAATGTTGGTTCATTTCCTTCTCTTGCTTCCACATAAGATAGATTTTGACCCAGTGAAGAGTTGCTTATTGTGTTCTAGGGTACAGTTCCAGGACTTGATGGTCAGTTGGCACTTGATTTTTAATCTAGCACATTTGCTAAAAACAATACCTTCTTAAGCAGATGTCCAGCAGGAGAATGGAAATAACGGAAAGGTCAACATTGAAGGTAGAGTTGGCCATTAAGTCCTTAGGCATGGATGATATGTCTGAGTGAGAAAGTAAGATCAGAGAGTAGAGGACAGTCTTACTTATAATCAAAATTATTCAAAGATGAGTCAGTGAGAGGGCAAGAATGATTACTTTGAAATAGAGAATGGGGAAGCAGGTGCTATCTCAGTTGATGGAAAGTCAGAGAAGAAGACTGAATTTAGGGAGAAAGCAATACAATAGAGCGGACAGTGAATTTGAGGACTGAGGAGAGACTAATGTGTTTGTTGCTATTGACCTTGAAGAAGAGTTGGAGAAGATTGTTGGAGCAAGGTCAAATGGTAATGGCTTGGAAAGAACAGTCAGGAGCCTGAAAGTGAAGGTCTAAAACTCTTTTGAAAAGTTTATGTGGGAAAGTGCCTCTTCCTGTCTTGATTATAGCTTACCTCACACGCGGCTTTCCGAATCTGGTATGTGGAAAAATCTGGTATGTGTATTTTTACCTCTCCGTATAATTTAGGGTTTTGGTAATAACTGGTGGTTATTTTGCCTCACTATGCATCAGCCTGATTGGTATTTTGTTAACAATTATGTGGCTTTTTAAAAGCCCCATATATAACCCTAATTAATTTCATCTTTAAAATCTATCAAGCTATAAATTTTTTAATAAGTCAGAAGGAAAGAAAGTGTTAGGAGAATGCAGCCAATGAGAATACTTGTATTTTCCAGAGTCAAAATAGAGACTACAGTTCTGCCCTTTCTGCTCTTCTCTCAAAGTATAGAAGATTGAATGAATAACAATAAGTAGGTTTAGGTGTAAAGGAGACCTTACTTACATTTCTGTGCATCCATATGAGAACTGCAAAAAGATAAATAAGAGAAGAAGGGCAACCCTGCTGATAAATAGGGTTAATGGTAGTAATATTAAATTCTAGTGGTAGTCCTCTCCATGGTTAAAATGTATGTTATTCTAATAGCCTGTAGAACTGTACATACAATCTTCTCATTAGAGCTTACAATTTTTTCTCTGTTTAGGCCTGTATCTTTGGATTCAGATTTGCCCCCCCCCCCCCCCCCAGCCTCAGCCTCTCCACATTCAACTCATCACTTCTTGAAAGATATTCCTGATCTCTAAAATTTGACACTAAACTGGTACTGCCCAGTGCTGCTGCTTGCTAGCCACATAAGCGCTTGAGACATGCTAGTCCAAACTGGCCTGTGCTTTAAGTGTAAAATATACACCAGATACTGGAGAGTTGAACCGAACATGTCAAACTCATGGCTGGTGGGCCGCATGCCGAGGCTGTGAATTTGACATGCTGAGCCATAGTACTTTTTAACATCGATTGAGTGTTGAAGTTACAATATTTAGGATATAATGGGTTAAATAAAGTATATTACTAAAAGCAATTTACTCATCTCTTTTTACTTTTTTAATGTGGCTACTAGAAATGTCTAAGTACCTATGTGGCCCACATTATATTTCTGTTGGGTTGTGCTGGTCTGTATTCTTTTGGTGCAAGACTATGTCTCTGTTCTTTTGTATCTTTCATGGAACTGCGAGCAATGATAGTTAGCAAAACTGGGTGGTAGCAGGGAAGAGCTCTCAAAATGAAACCAAATCATATTCGGTTTTAATTTTTATTCTCATCCCTCATTCTGTTTGAACCTCTCTGGCCAGGAAGCATTGTAAGCCTCACCTTTTCATATACATTCTCCTGAGTCATTCATTGCCTTGTTTTCTCCTCTGTGGCTTCAAATACAAAACTCTTTCTACCGGGTTTTCTATCTTCTATGATTAAAGAAGCAAAAGACAAAAGAGCAGCAACTTGTGGTCAAAGGTACTCAATCCTTGAGATGGTGCCAACGTGACAAATCCATGGGACAGGCAGGGCTCCAGGCTTATGGGAGAGAGGCATGAAGGATTTGATTCTAATTTTTAAAAAGGACAAACCACATGAAGTGCTTGGATTGGTCACATTTATAAGGACAGGGAGTGGAATGCCAGCTGCCAGAGGATTAGGGGAGAGGATAATGGGGACTTGTTCATGGGTTTAGAGTTTCAGTTTTGCAAGATGAAAAGAGCACGGGTATGCCCTGGCCGGTTTGGCTCAGTGGTTTGGCTCAGTGGATAAAGCATTAGCCTGTGGACTCAAGGGTCCCAGGTTCAATTCCGGTCAAAGGCATGTACCTTGGTTGCGGGCACATTCCCATTTGGGGGTGTGCAGGAGGCAGCTGATTGATGTTTCTCTCTCATTGATGTTTCTAACTCTCTATCCCTCTCTCTTCCTCTCTGTAAAAAATCAATAAAATATATTTTTTTTAAAAAAGAAAAGAGCATGGTTAGACAACTATGTGAATGTACTTAACACTACTGAACTGTACACTTTTTTAAAAGTTATATTTT
Organism: Murina feae; assembly: GCA_004026665.1. Classification (NCBI taxonomy): domain Eukaryota; kingdom Metazoa; phylum Chordata; class Mammalia; order Chiroptera; family Vespertilionidae; genus Murina; species Murina feae. The sequence goes on along the minus strand of PVJC01000123.1, from coordinate 146,825 downwards.
TATTAATTTCATAGAGAAGGGTGAGGGAGAGAAAGGTAGAAGCATTAATGATGAGAGAGTACCATTGGTCAGCTGTCTCCTGCACGCTCCACACTGGGGACCCAGCCCACAAACCGGGAATCGAACCATGTCCTCTTGATTCGGAGGTCGACCCTCAACCATGGAACCATGTAGGCTGGGCTGAACTGTATACTTGTAAAATGGGTAAGACAGTAAAATTTATGTCATAGCTCATCATAGACAGGTTTTTTTTAATTTTTAAGTTTCTGCTTATTGCATTCTGAAACACTTTTTAGATGGTTTGTCTTTTCATTATGGTAAAATACACATGACATAAATTTTATCATCTTATCCATTCTTTAAAGTGTACAGTTCAGTAGTGTTATGTTCACATTGTTGAACTTCTTCCTTTCTGGAATTTGGACATGATGGCTTGAGTTCCTGTGGTCATTTTGTGACCACAGAACATGAGGACCAAAGCCAACTTCCTAATGATGGCAGTACAGAGACACAGGCTTAAGCCCAGTCCCAAGGGCATCACTGAGTATCTGCAGTAGCCTCAGCCTCAACACCAGACTGCTCCTGTGGGACAGAGAATCTATGCTGTCTTGTAAGCCACCATTCATCCTGTGTTAGAGAGCGGAGTGCATTCCCAAATGTTTTATATGGTTTACGAACTAACATAAGTTTAGTTTTACTGTTGAATTGACCCCATTATAGATTGTAACATTAAAGTACTTTATGGTCTAAAAGTGACTCTACTTTTAAAAAACCAAAGGGAATTGCCAAATAAACCATTTCGACCAGCGTTTATATGACAGTGAGTTGAATTATCACTGTCAGGGGGAGAGTCTGGAGATCCGGGTTCTCAGGCCAGTTCTACCGCCACTTGGCCCAATGGACAAGCCACTTGACCTGGGCTCTTCTCCTCCCATCTGCCAAATGATGTAATATGAACTAGACTATCCTCTCAAAACCACCAAAGAACCATTGGATTGAGGCTGTGGCGGCCCAGTTGAATTTGAAGTCATTGTTGACTTTGCCAAGACTTTTTAGTCAAGAAGCAAGCCAAACTCAGATCTTGTTCATTAGCTTTGAGAATTTCCTATCCATTGAGGGTAGGGGAGAGAAGTCTGAATTGTGAACTTTTAAAATAAGGAATCAGGTTGTATGGTTATCAGTAAATATTCGCAGTGTGCCTGGGTGAATTTATCCACTAAGATTATATTATCCACACAGTGCCAAGTTTTCTAAAGTTTGGCATAAATAGGAACATGATTTCTTATTATAATACTTAATTTATTTTCATTTCCTTTACTTAAATTCTGTTAAGAATTTTCTTTAAACTGAAAGGTCAGATCAGTAGAAGGTTCATTTAAAAAATAAAAGTATGCACAATTCTACATGGAAATTCCAGGTATATTCGATCAGATTTTTTTTACATTAAAAACTATTTTCAGAGCAATTTTAGTTTCACAGTGAAACTGAGTGGAAAGTAGAGAGTTCCTGTATATTTTCTCTCATATCATAGACTTTAAAAACTAATTCTGTTAGAATTTTTAAAAGAGAAAACAAACCATGTTACACTAAGTCAGTTTATGAGAAAACGTTCATTATAATTTTACTAGTAATTTTTTATTATAATTTTTTGTTGATTGATTTGTTGTGTGCACTCGCTCATTGGTTGCTTCCTTTATGTACCCTGAATGAGGAAGGAACCTGCCACATTGGCATATCTGGGATAACACTCTAACTGCCTGAGCTACCCAGCCAGGACTTTTTATTATCATTTTTAAAACAGATTTTTTGCAGTTTAATTGAAATACTTGATGTGTAGCATTCTAGTATGTTTCATCAATTTTGAGAGTAATATAGGCAGGTCTGTGAAAACACAGATTTAATCTAAGTGTTATTTTAATGTTAGAGTACAATGAGTCTTCTGTTTTGCCAGGAGTCCTGCGGGCTTATTAAATAACCAATATTAATCCTTTAAAAGAACAGTCTCATGGCAGGGGGAGCATATATTTATTGGCTATGCACAATATGAGAAACCTAAGAGCGTATTTTCAATACTAAATGGAATGTCATTTTGCAAATTTAAAAATTTCAGGTATCCTTTTATAAATTAAAGCAACGCGTGCTCTTATGGTGAACATCAGATTTTGCAGTGGTAAATATCTTCCTGTGACTTCGGCTTTGCATTGAAAGCCAGTTCTCAACAGATTGGCCCGAGGGCAAGTAAAACAAGACAAAGGCACATTGTTTTCGGCAGCTGTTACCCAACTATTGCCATGAGAACTCTGTCAGGCCAAAGTCAAAAGTATCTGATATCTGCTCCTGATTGACTCATGGACATAGCCTTGGGCCAGGCATGTAAGCTTTATAGGAGTTGTAAAATAGAAAAACATCACTTAGTATTTCAAACATTTGTAAATATGGCAGTACAGAACTAATAAACCAGGCAGGCATCTTCAAGCCCATTGGTCATTTCTGGCTTCCTGTGGTCTTACAAATTGGATAACTCGGGCATCTGGGAATCTCGCTACCAGCTTTAGTTCATTGTCTGTCCTGAGAAATCATGAAGGGTCCACCTGAGGGAGGTGTATTGGCTTTGGGTTTAATGATTTTTATTTTGTATTCTCCATCTTATCTGGGTTTTAGGTGTTTTGTTTTAGTTTGTTGTTATTTTATAGTATTCTATGTAAAAGGAAAAGAAAGTGTGATGTCACTTGCATTATTAGGTGATGTTTATCTATGGGTCATCTGATCATAATCTCCGGAGGGTGGGTGTTCTAGACACATTTCCTGGCAGGCATCACTCACTTGGGAAGTGGGGTTTATGTAACAGGACCATCAGTGGGTCCATGCTGCCTGTCACTATCTGAGCCAATAAAGCAGAGACAGGGTTGAATCATAGGTGAACATTTATTCCAATACTGCCAGCAGTATGGGAGAGCAGCAGGTCATCCACAAAAATTTGCTCTGCCTCTCTCCATAAGCCAGCTGCTCATATTGGGTTAGAAGGACAAAGATTGCATGGCGAAGTGGGCAAAAGGTATGCCAAATGGGCAGGTTGCAGGTTTTGAGATTTGCAAAGGCCTGCGGGTATGCAAAGGCTGGGGGGGTCTTCAAAGGGCTGGCAATTCTGGTTTCTGCAATAAGGTCGTTAATCTTTCCATGATAATAGGCAGCCCCCTGATGGGGAGGATGGGCTGCATTTCCAGGTGAGCAACCAGGTTCCTTGTGCAACTGCCAGCCAGGTTAGAATGTGCCTTTTTTAATCAGAACATAACAATCACAGTCAACAGAGCATGATTAACATTTCCTACAATTATAGCTGGTGCCCAATATTCTATTTCTGCCCCTGTCTACTAGTCTATACTAATAAAAGGATAATATGCTAATTAAACCAGGAGACCTACCTGACAAAGCCATGGTGACGGAGCTGAGGCAGAGGTGGTTAGGGGCAATCAGGCCAGGAGAGGAGGGCAGTTGAGGGTGATCAGACTGGTGGGATGGGGGGCATTTGGGAGCAAGCAGGCTGTCATGGGGGGACCAGTTGGGGGTGAGTAGCCTGGGAGAGGGGGCAGTTGGAGGTGAGCAGGCCGGCGGGGGTTGGGGAGCAGTTAGGGTCAAGCAGGCTGGCAGTGGGGGGAAGTTGGAGGCAGTCAGGCAATTGGACATCCCCTGAGGGGTCCCAGATTGGAGAGGGTGCAGGCCGGGCTGAGGGACACACCCTCCACATGCATGAATTCATGCACCAGGCCACTGGTATATATATAAAAGCCTAAGTGTCTGTCCAACCACCCAGCTGGTACCTACGATGCACACTGACCACCAGGGGGCAGACGCTCAATGCAGGACCTGCCATGACCCTCACTGGCCATTTAAAAATAAATGGCACCACAGACCTGGCACCGACAGACCAACACTTGGCTTCCCCCAGGTGGTACACAGACCCCATCACCACCCTGGAGTGACACCCCACCAAATTGCTGCCAACACTACCAAGACCTCATGGTGCAAAATGCAGCCCACAGCCCAGCCTGGAAATGGAAACAGTAGCTGTGCATGCTGGGTAATGACATCACATAGCAACACCCGGCTTACTCTCCCTAGCTACTAACTTCCTTGGAGTTTCTTCAGCCCAGGAACTCGACTTGCTTTATAGCCAGGTGCAGAAATTTCACAGTTTAACTAAATGTTTGTGAAGCATTTCCCCTTGCCTCTCACCTCATTCGAGCCTCACAGGAGTCCTGGAGTAGGTAGATAGGAGACTCGGTAGAATCCTATTTTCTTTTCATTAGCAAGACACAAATAGTGATATTAAAGTATTCCTTCTAATTAATTTCCTTTCAATGTCAGGGCAATAGGACACTAGTCATTTATATTACAAGAGGTTCACACAGCTGAGATGCAGTGATGCCCATGGAGCCCCAGCTACTGCCATGGAGTAGATGCCCAGGTCTCATGGGTTCTTTTCTCACCAAGTGGCACCTGCAGCCCTTGGGGGCACTGTGTCTCCTAAATTCTTACATTCTCTGTAATTCACCCATGCTGCAGGCCTCGTCCACTGTCCTAAAGATTTAAGGAATGATAAGATGAGAGGTTCTTTATCCCCTAATATTTGCTTAGAATTTTATCTAACTTTTATTAAAGTAAATATTTAAATATCTTGAGACATCTTGTATGTTTGAGCCAAAAAAAAGGACCAAAGTTTAAATGCCCTGATAGACAGAGTTTTAAAGAACGCTGCTATGTGAAGCAGCTGGAAAGGTGTCTTCTACTCCTTGTTAGGGCCTTTATTCACTTTGGATGTGGCACTTCAGAAAATTTCATGTAGCATATTATGAATGAAAAAAATGTTTTCTGTGCTGCTATGTGAACAGTCATATTCTTTGCTCACTTGGAGTCGTTGGTTGGAATCTGGTCTTGAAGGCATTGCCCGAAGTGCCCTTCTCAGTGGTCTCCTGGCTTTCATGGCCTCACTACACTAGTCCAGTCTTCATTCAACTAAAGTTGCCATCCAGCCATCCAGCCATCCACCCATCTATCCATCCATTCATTTACCCACCCTTCCAATATGGTCATGTTTGCTGGGTCAGGGATTGGGAGTAGAATGTTAAACAAGACAGACACTATCCTCGCATCTTGGAACATCCATTCATTCTCTCTGTGGCATACTCCTACTCATCCACTTAGAGTCATCTCTAATGTTATTTCCACTTTGAGCTGTGTTCCAGTGCACCCAAGCAGATGTGTTCACTATGTTGGCCCCGCACTTTTCTTCAATTCTATTGCAGTATTTAACCTCTTTATTCATCAAGATACTTAATGCCTACTCTATACAGAATCTCTGATAAATGTTAAGGATACACAAGTGAACAAGACAAATGAAAATTAAGCTCACAATTCACATACTACATTGTAATTATTCAACATTCACCCTCAGAAGAATTTGAGTTTTTGTAGGACTTCATGTAGTATCTTTATATCGGTAGTACTAGCAATGCTCAAGATAATTTGCATGATATGCAATTTTTTAAAAAAACAGCAAAAGTCAAAGTAGTTTTTATAATTAATTGAACTCCATGTGTATATATGTGTGGTTACATATATAAACATATAATACAAATGCGTATATACAGATTTTGTTTGTTTGTTTAAAAAGTAGACAAATGCTAAATTTTCTATTCATTTACACAGAGAGTAAAGTGTCTAAGAAGGAGGGGTGGGCAATGACTTAGATTGATCCAGCTGAAATGATTGCCTAGGAAATGTCGATTTGTATTTTCCACCCTTGCTGCAATTGAATAGCAGCACCTTTGTGACTTGAGTTTGCATTCAGAGGTTCCTCTTAATTAAAGATTTCACTTAAAACATGGAGGAAGCATTTTAACCACCGAGGTTGATGCGGCCAAGAACTGGGCTGCTAGGGACACTGGGCTCAACATGCTAATGGTCTTGGCTTTCTTGGGTTGATGACTTCTCCCTTCACAAAGCTGATTAACTTCTCTGGCTCCTTTTAGCCCATCCTTCCTTGACACCATCCCTGAGGTAAGGACACTGTGATGGAGACAGAGTGACACGAAACTGTTTCCCTTTCTTGCAGTTGGTGAGTTTGTAAGTGATGCCCTCCTTGTCCCCGACAAGTGCAAATTCTTACACCAGGAGAGGATGGATGTCTGCGAGACCCACCTTCACTGGCACACCGTCGCCAAAGAGGTACCAGCCAGCCATTTTTTTCTTTTAAAGTGAAGACTTCCTAAGGACGTGGGTAATGACATGGGATTTCGAGGCAACAGCTGTGTTGATAAATAAGTTCTCTTTTACAATTAAAAAATAAGTCTTATCCATGATTATTTGTACAGAGTCTAAAACAGGGCCTCTTTAGATTCATTGTGTATCTGTGCCACATTTTATAAATCAGGAATTATAATCTTGTACTCTCTAGACTTTAAAATGTAGCTCTTCTTCTAATTATTTTTGTTTACGTGTTGTTTTCTTTGTCACATTCAGAGTTTTAATGATTTACCCATTTTTTAAATTATTTATTGGGTATGCTGTAGTGGAGCACGAAATAGCTTGTCCAATACCAACATGAAAACTAGTTAGAATTCAGCTCCTAAATGAAGCAGTCCAGGTTTGCATTCACCAAGCCATGTTATCACCTTCATTTTTCCATAGTAGATAAGTACATGGCACCAATCCTGGCTTTGGCTAACCACTGCTTTCGGCAAAACTGACAAAAGACATGAGACCATTAGCATACAATGCCACTCTTTAATATGACTACATTTAAAATGTCCTTTTCTTTGGATACATAAATTTACTAGAAAAACATCATAATGTAAGTACTGTATTTTCCAGGGTATAAGACTACTTTTTAACCCAGGAAAATCTTCTCAAAAGTTGGGAGTCGTCTTATACGCCCAGTCGTCTTATACGCCAGAAAATACGGTATAGCTTTTGTGTGCGCGATGCTATCAGTCCCCTAGAATTAGGCTCCTTCATCTGGCACAGTGGTTCTCATTGAGGTCAGTTTTGCTCCTCATCCCTCCCCAGAAACATGTGCCAATGTCTGGAGAATTTTTTGGTCCTCACAATTAGAACCAGTGGTGCTACTGGTATTGGGTGGCTAGAGGCCAGAGAGCCTGCTAAACTTTCCTCTTACCCCAACCCACGAACTATCTGATGCAAAATTTCATTGGTACTGAGGTTAAGAAACCATCATCTGCCTCAATGTAACCTTTGGATCAGAACCTTATAGCTATTGAGCAAAAAAGAAACACCACTTAAGGTTTGACATTAATTTTACCTTTAATAAAATATGTCCTCATTTACTGTAGAACAAAATTTTCTGTGTATAAAAATGTGGTTTATAGCTTGTTGATCTTAAGAAAACAAGCCAGACAATTTGAGCCCAGCTATTCATCTGCTAACCTCATTTTTCACTTCTTCTTGAGTTTTCACAAATTTTTTTTCTGTTGCTAAGAAACAAAACCGACTCTAATTCCTACCAGGTCAAAATGCACTCTAATAATTTCATTGTTTACCTTCCTACATGTGTTGAAATATTAATCTTTTCTCCATTAGCAGTGGATGCTTTCGAAGCTTCATGTGAATTTAGATTTGTGCAAGTTTAGCAAATCCCAGGAAAGCAAAGAGAAATGTCTAATGACTGTATTGTCTGTTTTATAGCAGAGAACAATTTCTTCTCTTCCCAGGATTGCTATCCTGGAAGCGAGCCAAGAGTGAGAATTTCTAGAATAAGATAGATTTAAGAGAGCTCATCTGCAGTAAAGATTACAGTGAATTGGGGGTATACAAGGAACTGTCACTTCTCTTTTCTTTTTAAATATATTTTTATTGATTTCAGAGAGTAAAGGAGTGGGATAGAGAGATAGAAACATCAATGAGCCCTGACTGGTTTGGCTCAGTGGATAGAGCATTGGCGGGCGGACTCGGGTCCCAGGTTCGATTCCAGTCAAGGGCATGTACCTTGGTGGTTGCAGGCACATCCTCAGTGGGGAGTATGCAGGAGGCAGCTGATCAATGTTTCTCTATCATCGATGTTTCTAACTCTCTATCCCTCTCCCTTCCTCTCTGTAAAAAATCAATAAAAATATATGTAAAAAATAAAAAGAAGAAGAAAATCTTACCTTAAAAAAAAAAAAAAAGAAACATCAATGATGTGAGAGAATCATTGATCGACATACCCCCTACTGGGGATCAAGCCTGCAACCTGGGCACGTGCCCTGACCGGGAATCGAAACTCGACCTCCTGGTTCATATGTTGACAGCCACACTGCCTGGGCAGGAGTGGTCACTTCTAGATGCACAAACGAAGCCAGAAAGCACTGATTCTCTTATATGTGTTCACTAGTGCAGGCTTCTTCTACACCTTATTTTCCAATTGGTTTCCATTCCTATTGTTTCTCTTCATTCAGTTCTGTAACACAAAAAGTTAACCTTAGCCCTAACCGGTTTGCTCAGTGGATAGAGCGTCAGCCTGCGGACTGAAAGATCCCAGGTTCGATTCCGGTCAAGGGCATGTACCGTGGTTGTGGGCACATCCCCAGTAGGGGGTGTGCAGGAGGCAGCTGATCGATGTTTCTCTCTCATCAAGGTTTCTAACTCTCTATCCCTCTCCCTCCCTCTCTGTAAAAAATCAATAAAATATATATATATTTTAAAAGTTAAGTAAGTGATCAAGTTAAATATTATAGGTACCAAGATAGTCTGAGCTAAAGAAACTGTTGTTTATTCACTCAAAAAGCAAATGTAATTTTACCATTCCATTGTAAAATTGGTGCTCGCGGATCTGTGTGTTGATTATTATATTTGCATTTTCTTCCAGAGAATAACATCTACTCTACTGGTCTCTCTTTTTCCTCCGTCCCTTGCCTAGACCTGTAGTGAGAAGAGCACCAACCTGCACGACTATGGCATGCTGCTGCCCTGCGGGATTGACAAGTTCCGAGGGGTGGAGTTTGTATGTTGCCCACTGGCCGAGGAAAACGACAATGTCGATTCAGCTGATGCAGAGGAGGATGACTCAGATGTCTGGTGGGGTGGAGCGGATGCAGACTACGCAGATGGGAGGTAAGCTGGCCTTAGTGTTGGCCTCTCACAGATGCTGAACCATCCAGCGTAGAGTTATTGCTTCTATATCTTCCTGTTTCTCATTAAAAGGATCTCTACCCACTCCTGTCAAAGTCTGCTTTTACAGAAAAATTCTAATCATGAAGTCCTATTATGCTGATGGCCTACTGTTTCATTTTAATGGAATTGAACATCCAACATTGACTCACTTTTAACTATTTTAATCTCAAAAGTTGGGATCAAAATCCCATGGATATTTTAAGTCCCTGGCAGTGCTACTAAGGATTGAAATCTAAGTGAGTGGCAGGGCATTCTACTTTGATCTGTAATTTAGAACAATTTTCAAATAGTACTTCGGGATTATTTTATAGTTGAATTTTGTTAAGAAAAGTTTAGTCTTGTTTAGGGGGGGTTGTTTTTTCTTTTTGTGAGAGTTTTGTGCATGTGTGTTTGTTGTTTTGTGTGGTTTTTTTTTCTTTTATCATCTTTTCCTTTGTGAATGAAGTCAGAAGCATTCATAAATGTTTGCTAAATTTCTTTAATTGTCTTTGGGTTTCTGATTCTTAAGAAATATATTTTTATCACTTTTTCTTCGGGATCTTAATCCCATAACATATAAATTCTTATTTTTAATTAAAGGCAAATATCTATATTCAGAGATGCAAAGACTTATGTGACTAACATGGGTGGTCTTTCTGCTTTATCTTGAGAGTGACACACTTTTACCAGATCCTCTTTCTAATTTAGCACATTTTTTTATGTCTTGTAAAACCTGCTCTTTGTTGGGCATGGATACCAAATGTGTCTTGATCTTTTCCTCCTACACCTCTTCCAAATCACGGACCAAACTGAAAGCATCACTAACATCTTACGAAACCGTCTCAGCGGCCCCTTCCTTTCTTGCACTCCTTACTCATCCTGGAAAAAGACCCAACAGAGCTGCTTGTTCTGGCCTCGAACTCCCTTATTTATTGATTGTCATTCCACAACTGCACCTTTGATATCCATCTCTCTGGTTATACCAGTATCTGTCCTCTTTGTTACAGTTAACGAACTGCAGGACACTGGTGTATTATTATTTAACACTGTTGGCTTTTCCTCCTTTTAATTTCTGCATTACCTACTACTGAGGCAATTATGCAATTTATTATCCAAACCAGATTTGATCCTAGGACTGCAGTCAGAAACTAAAGGACCCAGAAAAACTAGGTCATGTAGCTATTGGTGTCTTTACTTAAATTAAAAGCCTTGGCTAGGGGTAATCAGTGAAATGCTAGCCAGCTCCTTCCTAGTCACCTTCATGTATATTGCATTTCTGCTGTCCACAACACAGTCATCCCTTGGAGTCTGCCATTTCTTAGAAATACTATACTCATGGGGTTTCCAGCCTTGACATCCCTCTCTGATCATGACCTTCTGACCTTGAACCTGAAACACTCATCAGGTCCTAGTGAATTGCATCCTTCCCTCATAATCGCCCCATACCCCTAGTCAAGGCTTTTAGTTCATTATCCTCTTTTTTAAAAATCATTTCTAACACGAAGAGGCTCAATAGATAACCATTTTTACATATTTCTTCTAATATCCTCAACCTGTTCATACCCTTTGCATTTTCTGAACATACTTTTCTCAATCCTCTTTATCTGGGGGAAAAATAATTTCTCTCTTTAATCGCTGCTGAGTTTTCTAAGGTTGATGCATCAAGTCGTGTAACCCTACCTGTTAATTCCATTTCTTATTCATGCTGTGACATCATCTGGGATCTTAATGTTACTAGATATACCTAATTATCCCTATTTGATGGCTTATCATCTCCACATAATGGTGTGCTGAGAGAATTTTTAAAACATGCAATTCCTGACTATTTAGTCAGGGGTACTGACCTCTTTTCCCTTAGATTTTCAAATTTAAAAATGACAACAGCCAACACACCAAAGCCCAGTGTGAGTGAATCAAAATGATACCCTTTTTTTTTTGGTCAAATCGGCAAAAAATACATTTTTTTGGTGTGCTGTGGAATTTTAATAATTATTTTATACTAGGGGCCTGGTGCACAAAAATTTGTGCACTCGGGGAGTAGGGGGTCCTTCAGCCCAGCCTGTGCCCTCTCGCAGTCTGAGGCCCCTTGGGGGGGTGTCCACCTGCTGGCATGCCTGGCCAGCGTGGGTGAGGGGCTGATGGCTATTTGCAGGCTGGCCACGCCCCCCAGTGGGGACCCTCACCCCATGGGGGTGTGGCCAGCCTAGGTGAGGGGCCATGAGATGAAATGTTCATTGGGTCCAGTTACCTGAATTCATTCTGATGCTCATCTTGCCCATCACTGTGCCAGAAAAGCCAGCCCCGCACCAATGACTTTCTAGTGGGCCCTTTCTATTATTATTACTTTATCCATATTTTAAAAATATTTTGCAAATGATTTGCAGAAGTAAGAATGAAGGGATAGTGAGAAATAACTTCATTTAGAAATTTTAATAAGAATTAATGTCATAAATATTTTAATTTGAATTAAAATTTGTATATAGTAAGTCAAGATTTTTAAGGTAGGAATTTCTGGAATGGACAATTTTTTTTAACGCAACTGCTGTTCACCTGCTAGGCATGGACCCAGAATAGATCCATATTACAAATCCAATTCCACACTTCAAATATATTTATTAGGTTCTGGCTCACCATATTTCTTAGTCTTTTTCTCGCACTTGCATTTTCACTTGATAATTGTAAAAAAAAAAACCAAAAAAACCCAGTACTTTTAAAACTTTGAGAGTTTATAATTTTGTTGAAGTGAAAACATTAATTTTTTTGTCCCCAATTGCAAAAGACTTTTCAAATTTAGATTTATAAAAATTTGGAAACCTATTAGAAGCACAACCCAATCATTTTTATGTCTGCATTGGTTCTTCTGATCACTTTTATAGACACTTCTGCCTTTAGTATTTGTCTACTTCTGAATGGTGTCAACAAGATTTTGTTTCACAAATATAAGTGTTGCACAAGTATCATAAAAGAGGAAAGAATATTGTCAATGGCTGGCTCCTATTTTTTTTTTTTTTTGTAAAAAATATATATACACATATATATATTATATTTTTATTGATTTCAGAGAGGAAGGGAGAGGGAGAGAAAGAGATGAAACATCAATAATGAGAGAGAATCATTGATCAGCTGCCTCCTGCATGCCCCCCACTAAGGATCGAGCCTGAAACCCAGGCATATGCCCTTGGCCTGAATTGAACCCAGGACCCTTCAGTCCACAGGCTAGCGCTCTGTCCACTGAGCCAAACCGGCGAGGACTCCATTAAATATTGAATGATGTCTTCTTTCCTGTTGAATAACCACTTGGTTATTCATGACAATACTATATTTCTTCTTTGTTCTAAGAAATGCATTGCTCAGCTCCTGAGCTTGAGAAAATCCATCCAGGATATCATCATCTGAAGACTGAAGGTCTGAGGTTTTCTTTATATGATCAATTTCATCCATCTCCTGATTTGTCTAATAACTGTGAAATATCCCCTGTCAATTTCTCCTGTTTGCCAATGTGGAAAATGAACTTTTTTGATTTTCTGTTACACTGAATGAAAGTCTCTAGGCTTCTTATATACCTTCTTGAAAGATGATGCAATATTCTGGGAACACTGTAATAAAACTGTGATAACATCTATTACATCATCGGCAATCCCTTTATTCTTTCATTGTTACATGATTTGGTCCTTTTTAGCAGAGATGGGAATAGTTAATGAGTAATCCGGAAATAATTCTTGTGGAATGACGAAAATAGAAAGATGTGGTCCCCGAAACAATAGGTATATAAAATTTTCCATGGGACTGAGATGGTAATTACAAGATAGAGTTTTATTTGACTTTTAAAAAGTAATAATTTCTCTAATGGAGTAGAAAAGTCAGAAATGTCAGTCTTGCAGATAGATAAAACTCAAAAAGTAAAATTGTGTCCAGTGGACCTGATGGTATCCCAAGAGTTAATAGTGTATCCTGCTGATCAGGAGTTTACAGTTGTTGTGGCGCCTGTAACTTTATGCATTAAGATACTTGGCTAATTTTTTAGCCAAGTATCTTAATGTATAAAGGTAAATGCTCAACAAATACTTGAATTGAATTGAATTGTCATTCCCATCAAATGCATACACAGACATTATAACTGGTAACTCGAGATTAAACGAATTTGGCTTTAAAACAAAAACTACTAAGGAATATCATTCCAGACAAGCAATAATTAAGTGAAATTGCATCAGGAGTCTCTAAAGCTAGAAATACTGAAAAATGCTGGGAGCTCTGGAATATGTATTACAACCGTTTAGCTCCTTTACTGCAGTTACTTCTTGAGTATTTCTTCATTGCTGCCAAGAGTGAAATAAAATAGAATAAAATGAAATTGGAATCATACATGAAAGTAAGATTTATCTCCATTTGAACTTCTGGGTAAAAGTCCACTTTTAGAGTGGCTTTCTTATTTATACCAGCAAGCCTTCTTTTGTTCCCTAATGTCAAATTGGAGCTCTTTATTAAAAATAACAGTAGGCAAAATTTCAGGAAGTTCAAGTTATAGTCATGAGACTAGCTCAATGCCATTAGCATTTGGCAGGCATCATGTGATTTTAAAAATGAATAAATAAACATCAGTGTAGAGTGATGGTTCTAGACCAAGAGCAATACTGCTGCCCAAGAGACCTTTGGAAATGTCTGCAGACATTATTAGTTATCACTACTGGGAGGAGGGTGCTCCTAGTATTTAATGGGTAGAAACCAGGGACATTGCTAATCATCCCACAATATAAAGGACAGCCTCACAACAAAGAAATGCCAATAAAACCAAGATTGAGAAACTGGTTTAGAAGTTTTTTCAGTACTGGGAAGTTGGGGAAAGTATTCTTTGGGAAAAAAAATTCCATTGCAAGCTTTTGTTTAATACTGGTCTCCTATGGACAGAAAAGCAAACACCCAGGAATATGTGTCTTGAATAGATCTTTTGTGCAGATGGAAATGTTTCAGATGAAAACAAACCTTCTAAACATAACTGCCTGTGTGTTACTGTGCTGATGAGTCAACTCCAACCTGCTGGCCCTATGAATGAGTGAGGTCCACAGTGTCCTATCCTTACCAGCCCCACTCAGCCCTTGGAGACTCACTCCTATGGCTTCTATGGCGTCAGTTCATCTCGTGTTTGGTTATCTTCCTTCCCTGCTGCCTTCTATTTTAACCAGCACTCTTGTCTTTTACAAAGAACCCTGCCTTTTCATGATGTACCCAAAGTAGGACAGTTTCGGTTTTTTCATCTTTGCCTCCAGCAATATTTCAGGTTTAATTTGCTCTAAGTCCTGAGTGTTTGTCTTTTTGATGGTCCAGGGCATCTGTAGAGCTAACTTCCAGCACCATATCTCACATGAATCAGATTTTCCCCATCAGTTTTCTTCACTGTCCCACTTTCCCATCCATATATACTAATTGGGAACATGAAGTGTCAGTGATCTTAGCCTTGACCTCTATTGACACATCTTTGCTCCTGGTGGTTTTTTCCTAATTCTTCCATTGCTGCCCTTCCGAGTCTCAGCCTTTTTTTCATTTCTTGGCTGTAGTCTTCATTTGAATTGATGGCTGAACCAAGGTAAGCAGTGTATTCATTTTCTTTATTAAAGTTGTGTATTTCTTCTGTCTTCATGACTTTTGTCTTTTTTATGTCTAAATACAGTTCTGCTTTGGCACTTCCTTCTTTCTTTCACTTTCATCAGCAGAGGTCATTTCGGGTCATTGCTACTTTCTGCCGGATGATGTCAGCTGCATATCTTTTTTTTTTTTTTTAATATATTTTTTATTGATGTCAGAGAGGAAGGGAGAAGGAGAGAGATAAAAACATCAATGATGAGAGAGAATCATTGATCGGCTGCCTCCTGCATGCCCCATACTGGGGATTGAGGCCTGCAACCTGGGCATGCGCACTGACCAGGAATCAAACCATGACCCTCTGGTTCATGGGTCATTGCTCAACCACTGAGCCACACTGGCTGGGCCAGCTGTGTATCTTAAGTTACTGATATTTCTTCCACCAATTTTCACTTCTCCTTCCTCTGAATCTAGCCCACTTGTTCATATATGTTCTGTGTACAGATTCAACCCATAGGGAGATAAAATGCACCCTTGTCTGATACCCTTGCCTGCAGGAAACCATTCTACCTCTCTGTGTTGTTGCACATCAGGACAGTCATGTGCTCAGGCATGCCTGTTCCTCTCAGAGCAGCACATAGCTTTTCATGATTGGCACGGTCAGAAGCCTTACTGTAGTCGAAAACACATAGACTGACCTGAAATGCTCTAAAACATGCCAGTATTCAATGAATGCCTGTCTTAAGTGCTGCTTCCTTTTCGGAATCCAGCTTGAACATCCAGCATTTCTTGCTCCATAGAAGGTAGTAGAAGCTTTTGTTGCATCACTTTAAGCATCCCTTTGCTTGGGTGGGAAATAAGAGCGATGGTCCTCTCGTTGCTGTTCCTTGGCATTTCCTTTCTTGAAGATTGGGAGGGGTGTGGAACATTTCCAGTCTGAAGGCCATTGTTTTGTTTTCAATATTTGACATATTCTTGCTAGGATTTTGACAGATTCAGTCTCAGGCTTGAAATAATTCTGTCCGTATCCCATTGACCCCAGTGATTTCTTTATTTATTTATAACTGCATCCCTAGGTTAATATACCATCGTCAAAAAGTGCTGACAAATGGATGATTCAGGCTTCTTATTTGCACCCAGGTACTTCATTAATTCTAATCATTATGTCAAATATTTTTCTTTTTATTAGTATAGTGCATCCATTTTGACTACAGTAAATACTGGCCTATCTTCTGGGACAAACAGATCATGTTTTGAAATATTTGGTATATGTAGAGGCATGGAAGATTATCTCCACTGGAAATATTTTTCTATTACATGAATTAGAAAACTGTTGAAAGTATGATAATTTTTCAGTGAGTCAGGGAAGATCACCTATAATTTAACCTTATTGTAAGTTCAGAGTTTCTATTCATTCTTTTGTTCATTTGTGTATTTTATTATGTATTTGTGGTAAAAATGTAATACTTTCATTTTTTAAATAATATCTTAAAGACATTTAAAATGCATTTGTAATCCCTTCATGTATGTTTCCTCAAAGTTTGTTTATCCATGTCTCCATTGTCAGACATTTTTTGCTTCTTATGTTTGTGAAGCCATGTTTTTGAATTCTTTAATGAATTCAGATTTCTTCCCATATACCATAATAATTGCTTTAAGGTAGATTTCCAAAGGTAGGATTTGGAGATTAAAAGATACGAATCTTTTCACATCACTTAAAATGTATTTCAATAATACTTATGCCCATTTACAATGAGGTAACAGTAGAGGATGAATTTATTTGGTCATTGTATATTAACCTATGATGGATGATATTATTTTTAATAATGTGGCCCCTCTACATACCTCCAATCTTTCAGGGTTTTCCAATTAGTGAGTTCCATGAAGATATTGACTAAGTTTTATCTTAATACCCTTTTCTGGGCTTGAGTAGTAATAGTTATAGATATTATGTGGCCACTTTCTGATCACCTTGCATATGTTAACCCAGTTAATGGTTACAGCTCTTTAATGTCCATTTTTATTTGTAGAATGACTTGATGAGTTTTATTGGGGCTTTTCCAAAACTGGGAATAGATATGTGCTCATATATCTATACTCGAGGGCTTAGTTTTTTGTGTGTATACCAAGCAAAAATTATAGGTAGTCTTTCAAATGTTAAATTCGTCCAAAACCTTCTGCAAATTCTTTTTCCATTAATTCTGCATTAGAATTGTAGTTAACAAGTTGCACTTTTCTCATCCAACTACATTTCCTTCATTTTACCTGTGGAACACATATGAATCATAACTTTAAAAATGATGAATTCATTTACCTTTGAGCATAAAAAGTCTCAGACCGGTAAATAATTTTGGTTGAATGATTCATAATATATTTGCAGTGAATTCAAAATGCTTTGCTTTTACTGATAATCCTATATAATAAAGAGCTAATATGCTAATTAGACTGAATAGCAGAATGACCGTCCAGACAAAGCCAGGGCTGTGAGGGCCAAGCCCCTTGCACAAATTTCGTACACTGGGCCTCTAGTATAGTATATGTTGAGTCCATGTTGTTTAATCTGCCCTAGTAATGAGCCTTCAAGAAGATGGAGGTGGGGAGGCTGAGTCTAAGGCTTTAGATTACTTTAGTACAGATTTTTAAAAAATATCAAGAAAGAAAAAAATATGTTGTGACACATGCCTAGAAAAGGGCCAGAATCTATAGAGGACTAACTTATTCCCCTCGAAAAACATCATTTAACCCAGAGTTCCTAAAGTGAGTGAGCTATTTTCTCCACATTCTTGTTTGGTAGTAGGGAACTGGGGTTCCTGAGGGCACAGAATTTATAGACCCTACTTCTGCGTTAGCAGATATCTGCTCAATCTAACGCTCTTAAAAAGGTGCCTATTAAAAAGGTGTCTTGTTCATTATTTATGTGCAGTGTTCCACAGAGGTGTCTTTTTTGTAGAGAATGAGGTTGTTATAAACATAGGGAAATATATATATACATTACATCTCCCTCTGATCAGTGGCTAGACCGTTTCAATGTTATTGTTGTTTTCAGGTGATTTGTCATTATTGGAATCAAATAAGGTAGAAACAGAGCTAATAATACAGTGTATAAGCCCATCATCTTAAAAGTATTTATGGAGGGAAATGTTAATCCACTAACTGCATCCCAACGTAACGTGTCAAAATACAGATCATAACAATGGCAAGCGTACTCTGAATTGAAACTGTTGATGGAGTTCTAGTGTAAATAACAGGAATATGGTTTCGGTGTCTTGAGCTGCCTTTCTGGTAGAGCTTGTGACATAATAAATACAAGACGTAGCCACAGCAACTGGGAGCACTGTTTCCTATCTTACACATGAGTACCAGTATGAGCTTTTTTTGTATTCGTTTATTAAGCTCAAGGGGTGGGGAAGTTACCTCTGTTCTAGAAACATAGAGGGTTGCTCATAATGCTGGATGCGACCCATTTTCAGTCATTTTCCAGAAACTCAAGCAGAGACCCACACAGGCTGATGCTCAGCATAAGGAAAGAAATCTTGATCATGATCATTATTGCAATCAGCATAAAACGCTCTTGTTAAAGCTTGATTTGTGAGTGGCACACTGCTAGGTAGAGTTGAAAGCCCATGTAACTGTGGTCTGTGTGCTCCAAGAACTTTTCTCAGAAATAATCACCAGTTGGTAGTATGGAGGGTGCGTTTTGCAAGTACACCCTCCCTTTGTCTGCCCTTTGTGAAAGCTTGTGATTGAATCATGTGATAAGTGGTGCAACACCCTGCTTTCCCAGTAGCTTGGGATGCAGAAACAGACATAGCTATACCTGAACTCGGGCTCTTGTGACGATGCGTGCTTCTTAGGGACCCGTACTTTTATCTGTTTTTAACATTGGTTATAAGTGTTTGTTTGTATTTTAGAGAGAGTGTTATTTGACTTGGTCTTATTTCGATCTCTGGAGTTGGAATTCTTTGAATTCATGATCATCTTTCAGCTACTTTCCTGCTTGCATTGTAAGTGGCATTAACGACCCAAGCAGGGGTGGGGGGCAACTTTACAGGAATACAAAGTGAATCATACAGATGATAAATTACAGCCTCCCGTCTTTGCCAGGGAATGAGTCAAGGAAGATTGGATTTGATGAAACAGCTCATGGCTTTGAGAAGAAACAGCCACGCTGCCGGGTTGGCAGCTCCTAGCACTGTTCGAGGCTGTAACTGTATCCCTGAGTCTTGTACTTAAATGAGAAAACTAATTTGAAAATGATGAATAGGAGAGCAGCAGAAGCTTGCATTCTCTTGAGGGAACTGGCTGCCAACTTTAATAAAAAAAGTGCTGACTTTCTGTATTTAATAAGCGTGAGCCACATGTATGTGAAGAAGAAAAACAAAGCACTTTAATAGCCTTAACCAGATTACAAATGTATGGCCAAGCGGGGGGCGGTGGGGGGGAGGGGATTAATTTGGTTTCCAGGCAGGTGATGGCTGGAGGTGGGATGCCTTTGAAGTTCGGGATTGGGTTGCTACCATCCAAGCTCACCTGCTAGTGGCAGCATCCTCCTCACCCTGATGGCACAAGCTGTCTAGTAACAGGATATGGCAGAATCAGAAGTCCTGGGGAACAACACATTTGTAGGGAATTATTTGGAGAGTTGGATTATTCAGTGCAGAGAATTTTGCGTCATTGACACATGAAAGATCTCTCTTTATCCCCTGATGTCTTATAATTAAACTGTTTAAATTTTCCAAATTAAAAAAAAATAGTGGGAGTAAAAGAAAATTCAGATCCTTATGATTTTAACTGGTTCCTAGCAATAGTACCCCAGACACAAATTCCTTGTCGAAACCAACATTTGAAGCTTATCTCCATTGGAAAACCCTTAGTTTAATTTAGATGGAATTCTCTATAGTTACATGTAAAGGTGACCTTTAAAATTCTGTATTTTTTTTACTTGTTTTTTTCTTTGCCTCAAGATGCACGTATCAGCATATTATGCCCAAAGAGGTGTCCTTCATTTGATGTAACAATAAACATCATGCTGGATCTTTATTTGGAAGTTGGTTTTATGGAAGTTGGCTTCCAGGAGCCCTAAAATGGGAAGTCAAGCTATAATGCATGATGCTTCCCTTTCTTAGTCTAAACTAGTAGCAGGATTTTACCACAAAGAACTCAGCAAAATTTAATAAGCAATGTTTTCTTGGTCCAGTCACTCTCCCATCCATTATCTCACACTGTCAGATAGAAAATCTTCCTTTTGGCATAATGACTAATTCTCCCACTTCTAGTTTGATGATTATGGCTGTTGTAACATATTTCTTTTTAATTAGTTCTTTTAAAAGTATTGTACACCTAGAAATTATTGTAATCAATAATAATAGACAATAACTCCTTAAGCACTTTCTGTCCTAGATGAAGGTTGAGAACATTATCAAAATAGGTTTTGACGTAACCGGTTTGGCTCAGTGGATAGAGCATTGGCCTTCGGTCTGAGGGGTCCTGGGTTCGATTCTAGTCAAGAACATTGGTTTCGGGCACATCCTCAGTGGGGGGTGTGCAGGAGGCAGCTCATCAATGTTTCTCTCTCATCGGTATTTCTAGCTCTCTATCCCTCTCCTTCCTCTCAATAAAATATATTTTTAAAAAAATAGGTTTTGATGGTAAACAGCTAATGATATTCTCATCTGATGAATTTAAATACATAGGAGTTCTTTTTATTTTAGGGAAGCAAAGAGTATTATAAAATATAATTCCCTAGGATTGGAAAACTAAAGTGTAATTGCTTTGGGCTCTTTTGGTTATTTTAAATAGAAATTCAGTAGGTATTCAAATAGCAGTAAAGCATTATACTTTTCAACTTCTATATATTTAAAGACCTTCAATACATATTCAAACTAGAGGCCCAATGCACAAAATTTGTGCGGGGAGTTCAGCCCTTGCATCCCCAGCTTTGTCCAGAAGGTTGTTCGGAAAGACATCCAGAAGGTCATTCGGCTGTCCCGTCTAATTAGCATATTATGCTTTAATTATTATAGGTTATATTTTAGAAACAGGTTTTGAAGAATCATGGTATCCTAAGCTTTACTAATCAGAAAGGGAAGATGTATTAAAGTTCCAACCTTTTGCCTCCTGGATCATGCTGTGATTTGTTTCATTTTAAGTGTCGGTACATCCTTTGAGTGTTAATGGGTCAGCCTCAGCAGTTCTCAGGAGAATTTTATAGTCCCTGTTATTGGAAAATTGGAGCCATGGAGTCACACACACGGAAGCACTTAGAAAATGTTTACAAGGTCATCAAAACGTAGCAACATTGCATTTGCAGTAGTTTAATGCAGTTAGAGCCAATCAGAGGAACAGGATGGTGAGCCCACACTTTCACAGCATCTCTAAGTCTTAGAGTCCAGCCTCATGTGCAACTCAGCATCAGTGCTGAAACACAACTTAGCAAGTCTGTGACCGGACCGTTCATAACAAGAGAGCCTTCCCAGCTTCCTTCCATTTGGGAGTGGTCTTACCCAACATGCACATCGATACATAGACTCTGGATGCCCCATTCCTGTCTCAAATTCTATAGTATTTAGAACCTCTGGGATCTTTAGCCCTCAGTCTTAAGTAGGACTGAATATGCTTCTGCTCATGACCCCTTAGCCTCCTTATTAGACACGGGTACTTCTGAGATGGTCAGCATCTTCAGAGAGTTTCCTTCTCCGTTAGAATTGTTTCTCCTGATAGGAATTTAAAAACTATAAAGGCCCTCTACTAGAAATTGACAGACGGGAATCTGATGTGAATATCCCACTGTGTCCCCAAGGGATTATTTTGTTGTGAGTTGTCTGTTTATAAAGAAATTGCCTTCTGATGCCCAGCGTGGCATGTCCATAAATAGCCCTTCCTCACATTTTCTTGCCCTGTGAGCAGCCTTCCAAAACTGACTCGCCTTAGCCACATCACAAAGCCAAGCTTTCCAGCCATGGAAGAGAAAGACCACCTGGCCGGCATGGCTCAGTGCTTGGGCATTGACCTATGAACCAGGAGGTCATGGTTTGAATCCCGGTCAGGGCACATGCCCAGGTTGTGGGCTCAATCCCCAGTGGGGGGCGTGCAGGAGGCAGCCGATCAATGATTCTCTCTCATCTTTGATTTTTTTTTTCCCTCTTTCTGTCTCCTTTCCTCTCTGAAATCAATAAAAATATTTTTTAAAAAAAAAAAAGAAGAAGAGAAGGAGGAAAAATCATTTTTTCCCCTTTTTGTCTTTCCTGCTGCTATGAACTCTCTGATTGACAGTGGTCATGTTGGTGTGTTTGGTGTTAAAACATAACTGTGTGCTACTGTTTTAATAGTGTTCAAATAGCTAACTGGATTCATGGACATCTAAATTTAATTCCAGAAATCAATGCTGTGGTAATAAGGACTGGGCCTGCATTCTCTCAGGCCTACTAATCTAATTCCCCCTCCAGCTGAACTATTATGTGTGTCTGTTTCTTATTATTATGCCTGTGAATTGCTCAGGCAGATGTAGTGATGGAGACGGGCGTTTTCTGCTCTTGTTCATGGCTATACCCCAATCACTTTAACGCAGGCTTTCTGTTTGGAGCTTTATATGACATTCAAATCATAGCAGAGGAGGTTGAGGGTGGTTCCTGGGCCATGTTTTCACCTTCCCACCTAGAAGCACATTGCTATCCTAACCCGGGATCACATCCTTGCCTGTCACTCCATTTGTGCTTCAAGACCTCATGCATGCTCATAGTTTAAGAAGAATACTGGTTTCATTTGAATTTTCTCCCTGGTTTTATCTGAATTTTCCACTTAATTTGGAGAAATGACTAGCATTGGTGCCTATTATTTGATTGACAACATAAAAGAGTTCACACATAATAAGCTGGCTAATGACTTGTGCCGTTATCCTTATTCACAAGTAGTACAAAATTGATATTCTGTAAGACACAAATGATATGGAAGTAGACTGGGTGACATCTGGGGCACCTGAGCAACTGTTACATTTAGGATTTGTTGGAGACATTGTCCCAAGTGGTAAACTTTTTGTGCAGGAATTCAGGTAATCAATAAATCAATGATTGTACCCCATTTATCTCTAAATAGATGAAGGCTTATACCATCTGATGATCAATGCCAATATTGTCTTTTCCTCTTCTTCTTACTCATTTCTTGTGGAAATCAGATTTCAAGTGTATTAGGGAAAAAGAACATGTTTCCATGGTATAGGAAATGTTAGAATAACTGATTGAGGTATTCTGTATTTCTTTAAAAATGCATTTCTTTATTGATTTTAGAGAGGAAAGGAGAGGGAGAGAGAGATAGAAACATCAATGATGAGAGAGAATCAGTAATTGGCTACCTCCTGCTTGCCCCCTACTGGGAATCGAGCCTGCAACCCGGGCATGTGCCCTTGGCCAGAATCAAACCTGGGGCCCTTCAGTCTGCAGGCTGATGCTATATCCACGGAGCCAAACTGGCTTGGCCAAGGTCTTCTGTATTGACACTTCATTTGTCAATTCATTAATTGTTCATTATTATGCTACTCAGTTTAATAAGCTTCTTCTTATTCTATTTTTGAGACATATGCTTCACCACTTTTGTATGTATTTATTACTTCTTGCATCCTATTTAATCAGAATTAGAAAGGCATTTCACTGGGGGTAATATACATTTTTATTGACCTTTCATTTATAAAAGTTATTAAATTCTGAGTTAGAAATGGAAATTCCTTCTCGTGCTATATCATCTCTGCACATATCTTTTCTTTTTCCACCCTCAGCAAAATTAGTTGTGGCTGCTCTGTCAAACTTTCAGTGTTTGAAAGCCTGTCGCCGTCTTCCTTTCTGTCTTCCTAGATCAGGGAAACCTGTTCTGTGTCCCCAGTATATTTGAAATCTGATTTGCTGTATCTGCCCAACTCACACTAGCATTCCAAGGCTCCGGATTGGGTCTGACACAAACTTTCCAGGAAGAACGATCCTCTCCCTTCTTCATCAATATGCTTCTGCTTGCAGGCAAGAATCAGCATTGAGGTCATAATTGTCCCTTGCTGTCTCTTTTTCTGGGGAGAGTTAAATGTCAAATGGCAGCCCTTAGTCCTGTTCCTGTGGTGCTTCTTGTCCAATAAGACCCAGGGCAGAAGCTCTGCTATGTCAAAACCCTCCACCACCTCTACATCTTTTTCTTGTATTGGTTTTGTCATCTGAAGGAGGAAGAACCATCTATTTCTCCTTTATCTGGACAGATGGTAGGTGATGGACGTCCACCATTTAACACTTTTCATTCTTATCTTCATTTATCATCTTTCAAATGCTCTCAAAGCATCTTTCAGATGCTTTCTGCACTGGCAGGTACATGATTGCCAAATGGATATCTTAGTAGGACTTTGTAATTTTGTTTCAGATGTGCCCTTCTTTTGCCTCCCAAACTGCTGATTTAAAACTCACCATTGTATATTACTATATACTAGTATACAGATTTAATGCCATAAATATTATTTCTGGTCTAGTTCCCAAGCATACTGTGACTTACTGGCTCCCTTACTATTATTCTCGGTATTGCATATTTCATTGGCTCTCAGAATATTGTTCCCTGACCACCAGCATAAGCATCATCTGGGAACTTGTTAGAAATGCAGGTTCTCAGGCTGAATCTTAGACCCACTGAATTAGAAGCTCTGGGCAGGGTTCCCAGTGGTCTGTGTTTTAAGGTCTTCCAGGTAATTCTGATACTCAGTGAAATTTAAGAACCACTAAATACCTATAGTCTCCAAAGCTAACACAAGTAATGAGACTAAGGTGCACAACTATAAACTTTCACTAGGTATCACTGACCATGGCGTAATACAGATTTATTTAAGCCATTTCTTCTTCCCCCTTTATTTGCAGTTTAAACTTTTCATAGCAATATTTGAATCTGTTTCCACCTACACATCTTGAATATTTATATGCAGATGCTATGCGGTATATATACATTATGGGAAGTCATCTCCATAACCCAATATACTCCGTTTGGTATCCCCTCCCTCCCATTTAATATTCTTACAAAATATTTATTTTTTACAAAAATTTAGGTTTACAGACAAGGTGAGCAGGAAGTAGAGACCTTCTCTCTACCCTCTTTTCCCTGGCTCCCTCCCCTCATTTCCTTCATTGTTAACATTTGCATTGTGTGTCCCCCTGTTACAGAGTAATAAACTGCCCTAAAAGTTCACTGAGCTCTGCCTCCCATTCTTTTCCTTCTTACCCTGAATCCCTGGCAACCACTGCTTTTTATGGTCTCCATCATTTTGCCTTTTCCAACATATCAGATAGTTGGAATCATGATATCTTCTTTCTTCAACTGCATAAACTAAGAGTAGCTATGGGCAAGGGTTAAAAAGTTGCAGACCTACTCTGCTGGCTTCATACTTCGTGTGCATTTTTCATTCAGTGCACATTCCCTCTCAGATTTCCAGAATGCCTGTTGTTGATTTTTTTTTTTTTCCTTTCCTGAAACCTGTTTAAATGA
Source organism: Murina feae (assembly GCA_004026665.1). Classification (NCBI taxonomy): domain Eukaryota; kingdom Metazoa; phylum Chordata; class Mammalia; order Chiroptera; family Vespertilionidae; genus Murina; species Murina feae. The sequence continues at coordinate 121,607 of PVJC01000123.1, read as the reverse complement.
CTCTCACTGTTCCTTCTCTTTCCTGCTCCAGTGAAGACAAAGTCGTGGAAGTCACAGAGGAGGAGGAAGTGGCTGATGTTGAGGAGGAAGAAGCTGAGGACGATGAAGACGACGAGGATGGTGAGGAGATAGAGGAAGATACTGAAGAACCCTATGAAGAGGCCACGGAGAGAACCACCAGCATCGCCACGACCACCACCACCACCACAGAGTCTGTGGAAGAGGTGGTCCGAGGTAATCCACTGTTTACAGGGATTTTCTTTTGTGGGGGGAATGAAAACATCAAAGGAAAACCTCATAGCAACATTGGACATTTCTATCCAGTCTACTGCCACTGTCTTCCTAACCAAAAATAAAATTCAAACAACATGTCTTATGCTTGTTGAACCCTTTTGGTTAATAAGCAGTCCACCAACTCATTTCCAAGAATGTAAAGTCATTATGCTATAATCTATTCTGTACCTTGCATGTGCTGCTGCTTGGCAAATCCCATTTAACTAAGTGTTGACAACAGCTGTTAAGTAGGTGACCTCCTTGGTATTTCCCTGGCAGTGGATGTGTATTACACTCTATTGTGTGTTACCTCTTTCACCGCCTAGGCTATGAGCTTGAGGGCAAGGACTAGATTTTACTTAGTATTGCGCAGAATGCCTGGCTTATAGCACGTTTCAATAAATGTTAGTTGAGGGAGTAGTTGCAATTACATGAAAGAAGAAAAGGGATATTTGGTGAATATAACATTACTTTTTGCTGTGAAATTTAACTTGGTTGATTTATGCGGTCTTTATTTTATTGGGACATGACAGTGCCTTCTTGGAGAAATTGGCTTTCTTTTTCTGTTTAATGAATACCCTTATTGGAAATGTTGGGAACTGAATGAGCTGCAAGGCTTCCTTCTTGTCTCAATGAAATAAAAGCAAGCATTGAGTTTTCAGTAAACAACCCAGTGCTATTGTCGCAACTAGTGAGTTCTTAGATTGAGCTTCTTAAATGGTATTTATATGTTTTACAGATAGTAAAAGATAGTCCTAGAATTAGATCAAGTGAATAAGGAAGGAGTTACTGAGTTTCTATATATTGCAAATACTTTTAATGTCTACCCACAAATGTTACAGCAGTATAAGTCTTCCTCTCGCTTTTTATTACAGTAAAAATTATGTTGGCTCTGTTGTTATATTTTAGAGATTCAAATGGGGTATTTTCTCTGCCTCACGGAGATTCCTAATGATCACTCTGGTATCTTCTCTTTGTTGCATTTATATAACTTTACCGAGATGCAATTTACATATGAAATTCACTAATTTTAAATATATAAGTGTGTGATTTGGCAGCTTTGATACATTTACCAAATTGTACAACCATTATCATAATCCAGTCTTGGAACATTTTCATCATCTCAGTAAGATCCCTCTTCACACCCATTCATAGTTAATCCTCATTCTCACCCCAGTGCTGAGCAACCACTATCTACTTTCTGTCTCTGCAAATCTGCCTTTTCTAGACATCCTATATAATAAAAGGGTAATATGCAAATTGACCCTAACAGTAGAACGACTGGGAATGACTGGTCACTATGACACACACTCACCACCAGGGGCAGATACTCAATGCAGGAGCTGCACCTGGTGGTCAGGGCACTCCCACAGGGGGAGCTCTGCTCAGCCACAAGACAGAAGGCTGCCAGTACAGCGGTGGTTGTGGGAGCTTCTCCTGCCTCCTCAGCAGCGCTAAGGATGTCTGACTGCAGCTTAGGCCTGCTCCCCACTGGCAAGTGAACATCCCCTGAGGGTTCCCAGGCTGATGTCTGACTGCCACCTTAGACCCGATCGCCTGGTGAGCGGGCCTAAGCTAGCAGTTGGACATCCCTCGAGGGGTCCCAGACTGGGCATCGGGCCTCTAGTTTAATATAAGGAGGATTACATGGTCTTTTGGTGTCTAGCTTCTTTCACTTAACATAGTGTTTTTGAGGTTCTGCATTTCTTTAACTGTAGCTTTTAAAACTGAGATTATTCTGAGTTGAATGCTCAGAGTTAGCTTAAAACATTGTAGGTATTATGTATTCTTTAAAAGAAGAAAGATATAGTCCAAGATGGATTTTTTATCATTCCCTACTTAATGACAACTTTATATTCAATTTAGCAAATTAGTGCTTGTACAAATAGATATACATGTAAGCAAGTGCACACTTTGATCCACTGCTTTCAAATACCTGTGGAATCCTTTTCCACGTATTTTCCATACACCTAGTAGGACTATCTGTAGCAGATCTGGCCAAATCAACTTGTTAGCTTCTATTTTCCTAGTAGGGAAAGACATTTTTCAAGGCTTTTCTTTTGAAACTAACAACAGCTAGTAATCTGCAGTAGCATTGAAGTTCTTGTGTCTCCATCAAGACAGCTATTTATATAATAACTAGAGGCCCATTGCATGAAGATTCATGCAATAGGCCTTCCTTCCCCTGGCTGTCAGCACTGGTTTTCCTCTGGCACCTGGGACCCAGGCCTTTGGTCTGGCCACAGCAGTGAGGCTTGGCTTCTCTGCTCTAGCTGCAGTGGAGAAGCCAAGCCTCTTCAGTCTTCAGTTGCCTTCAATCTTCAGTCATCTTCAGTCTTCACTCTGCACCTGCATATGCAAATTAACTGTCATCTTTGTTGGGTTAATTTGCATACTCATCCTAATTGGCTGGTAGGCGTAGTGGAGTGACACCAATTTGCATGTTTCTCTTTTATTAGTGTAGATTAATGCCCATTTATTCAGCATTAGCTTTTAGAGCCCCTGTTTGGTATAAACCATTTTCTAGACTCAGTGGATCATATGATGAAAACACATGAGATAACTGACCCTCATTAAAATCTAATAGAAAATGTAAGTCAAAGTAACACACAGTCAATTGCATTGTATAAAGTATGGGCCCAGAGCCTACTTCAAAGAGTAAAAGATGGATCAGGGAAGGTTCTACAGAGGAGAGGACATTGGAAGTATAATTGGAAGGGGTGGTGGTGGGTCTGCCAATGGCTTTTGTTATCAGGTGCTTTAGAGTTGGTAGGTGTAGCAAACAAATATAGCGCTATCAGAAGGTACATGGAAGGTGTGGTCATTAACTGAGTGTAATCAGTTCAGGACCTATTATGTTTCTGATAAAAACAATAAAGAGATTTTTGGGTTGATGTTACCGCTGTTCAGAAGGTGATGGGTGAATAGGAATTGACATAACTCATGCAGTACAATGAAAATAAGTCACACAAACTTAAGCCCATATGCCGCCCAAGACAGAATTCTCTTGCAATAGTATATATAGTCTTGTCATGTTATGTCCTAAATATATCCGGTTCTTTTTGCTTCAGTTTCCCTCTAAATGTAGTATTATTGTATACTAGAGGCCCAGTGCATGAAATTTGTGCACAGGTAAGGTCCTTAGGCCTGGCCAGTGATCAGGGCTGATTGGGGCCTTCTAGCTGCCAGCCAGGGCCTCCCTTCTGTGGCTGCCGGCCAGGGCCTTCCTTCATTTCGTGCCACCTCCTTGTGGTCAGTGCACGTCATAGCAAGTGATAGAACTCCCAGTCTCCTGGTCGAACTCCCGCAGGGACACTTTGCCTTTTATATATATAGATTAACATAGAAATTGAAAGGACGTGTGTTATAATATTTTCTATAGAAAGACAGAGGCAAGTAAAAGATGACTTATTTATTATAAAAATCTTCAGGGTAGAGCTACGAAAAAAAACGCCTTAAAAGATAAGTTAATAGTGTTGATGGCAAGAAGAGGGTGAAAACAACTTTCTAAAAGAAAATGCCTGGTCACTGATTGTTAATACTAGAAATAGAAGAGCCTTCAGTGGGAGTTCATGCATCCCCATCTAAGACACCTGAAATGGCCCAAACCTATGATGGAGGCAAGTCTTTCTTGGGAAGGAGGCCTCAGGGGAGAGACATATTATGGTATATTGTGTCCACATCAGAGAGTATTCTGTATTCCCAGCTAATTTCAATGAAGGAGTACAGTTCGGGATGGTAACATTGAAGGGGCCAGCTACATAGAGCCCTTTTCCTTAACAAAATCCTTTTTCTCCCTCTTTTGTTTGGTGTAGAAGAGGAGTAATGGTGCTTCCCTGATGCCTAACTTTATAAAACTTTAATTACAAGTAGCCTGCTCCTGTGCTGAAAATGAAAATGAGAAGTGACCTGCAAAGAAGAGAGATTGAAAGAGACTTATAATCTAGTTTTCAATGTTTATATTTCAGTGCCTGAGAGAAAATGTGATTTACAACCATACTTAATAAGAAAATTGTTTCTTCATTACCAATACATTGCCACTGGCACGAGTCCTTAATGTGCTTCATAAAAAAAAAAAAACAAAAAAAACAACAACTCAATACTTTTGTAACCAGTTAAAGTTTGAAAGGAATAGGCAGAGGGAAGAAAAATATGGGACATTTCAGCAGGGTCATAAAGTTTCCAGCCATTTTGTGTCGGAAGCAATGAAGTCAAAGTGTAAGATAACAGCCCTGACCGTGTTACTGACTCCAGAAGAGAAAGATATTACTTGGAAGAGCACACACTGCAATAGCCATTAGGCTTTCGGATTCATTGTTTTGAGTTGTTGAAATAATAAAAATAAAAATAAACTTGGATATTGATTTAATAAGCCAATACCAATTGGAATAAAGCAATAGTGTATTTAGACACTTTGCTCCTAATTTTCTGTGTTTTGAAAAGGAATTACGCTCCATAAACCCAAGACATCAGGATAATTTCTGGCATCAGCGTTAATTTCATGAATTTAACTTTCACTTAAACATGTGTATTCTAACAAATGACATAATCTTTGATGTAATCTAGCCAGTGTTGTCCATCCAGCATAACTTTTTTTCCCTGTGTTCACTTGTTTGGCAGATAGTCATTATGCCCTTGCTGATTGCTGGGCACTGTGGAAGGAAAGTGTTAATGCCAACAATAAGTCAAATGGGAAAGCTAGCTCTGATAGTGTTGTGGCAGAGGGGGCTGGGATTCTTGTGTTTTCAGAATCACCACTCCCCTAGTCCTTGAGGGTGACGGTTCTGTCTATGAATCCTTATAACTCTGCTGTGTGGTGGAAATTTTACTTCCCCATTTAAAGCCAAGGCGACTGAGGCCTAGACACTTTCCTTTTAAATGGCCAATAGTGACAAAGCTGGTACACTGATGTCAAAACTTTCCTGTTTTGCTTGTAAATACACACTGCTTCAGTTTACCCTGTGCTCCCTTATAAGTGTGTATTTCTTTTATATCTACACTAATAGAAGAGAAACATCCAAATTAACCATCACTGCATCACTCTGCCAATCTGCTACACCCACCAGCCAATCAGAAGGAGTATGCAAATTAACCCAACTAAGATAGCAGCGGCCATGGGGAGCTGGAGCAAGCAGGAGGCTTGGGTTGCCCCCAGTGTTGGAGGAAGCCAAACTTCCCACCTGCACTGGCCAGCCCTGGGCTTTGCTCAAGGTTACAAAGTTTCATTTATAGAAGATAAATAAATCCCAAGTACTGCTTCCAGCTGGCCGTGGCCTATGCTCAAGGAGGGGCTGGACCTGGGCTCTGCTCAAGGCTACAAAGTTTCTGTTGGGTCACTGTGGGGTGGGCCAGCCTGAAAATAGCCCTCAGCCCCTCACCCAGGCTGGCCAGGCACCCCAGCAGGACCCCCCTCCCTGATCTGGGATGCCCTTCAGGGCAAACCAGCCAGCCCCCACCCATGCACAAGGCCTCTATCCTATATAATAAAAGGGTAATATGCAGAACCACTGGGAATGACTGGTCACTATGACACACACTGACCACCAGGGGGCAAATACTCAATGCAGGAGCTGCTCCTAGTGATCAGTGCACTCCCACAGGGGGAGCTCTGCTCAGCCACAGCCAGGCTGACGGCTGCCAGAACAGTGGTGGTGGTGGGAGCCTCTCCTGCATCCTCAGCAGCGCTTAGGATGTCCAACTGCAGCTTAGGCCCACTCCCTGCTGGCAAGTGAACATCCCCTAAGGATTCCCAGGCTGCCAGAGGGATGTCTGACTGCCATCTTAGGCCTGATCCCCTGGGGAATGGGCCTAAGACATCAGGTGGACATCCCCTGAGTGGTCCCAGACTGTAAGAGGGAACAGGCCAGGCTGAGGGACCCCCTTGAGTGCACAAATTTTTGTGCGCCAAGTCTCTAGTAGGTATATATTCATGTTACTGTTATTTCACACTGAGCATAATGATCAGGAATCAGCAAACTATGGCCATGTTTTCTAATTCAGCGGTCACCAATCAGTGACGACTGCTGTAATCTAATTAAAAGGTTGTACTAGGACACAGGCAACACATTTGTTTACATGTTATCTGTGGTTGCTTTCTTGCTACAGAAGCAGAGTGGAGTGAACACCGTATAACCCACAAAGCTAAAAATATTCGATATCCGGTTCTTTATAAAAACCCTCTGCTACTGATAATTAGGAAAATACTACAAAGTTCTTTGTATGTCAGATACTGTATGTATAGTTCATTTCATGAAGGTAGGTTTGTTATGGTTAGTGGCAGACTAAGTAGAGTGTTTAAGAGAGGATTATTTTATTTTCATTTTTATGTTTTTTTTAAATTTTATTGAAATTCGGGTTTAGAACTTAAAAATTTAATACAATAGTATAATGAATATTTTCTAACCAGTATTCTCATCTGCTTTATATGATTTCTAGGTACAACTTTTAAGAATTAATACTTTCTGCATAATTTTCCTTAATATGCCAGTTATACATTCATAAAAATCTCAGATACTTTCTAAAATTGTTCTTATCTCAATGTTGAATTTTTAAAAATAAGCTCTAATATTGAAAATTTCAGGCATTAATATTGCAGCCACTGTTATACAGAAAAGAAAAAGGTTTATAATCTTAACTGTTTAAAATTATTAACATTTATTGTAGTAGTGTAATACGAATTTTTAATGTACTCAAATAAATTTTTCATCAAAATGCTCAACCATTTCCTACTGAAGCATGTCCAAAATATGAGAGAGGATTTTTGATCATTGTGTGGGCATGGGCCAGTTAAGTAACCTTGGCACGTCTGTTTCACTTGTGTAGTGTAGATGCATGTTTGTGGTAAGAATTACTTTAGATGATTCGTTTTAGGTACTGACCACATGTATGCCTGGCCTTTGGTATTTCAGGTTTTTGTTTTGTTTTGGTTTTTTGTTTTTTTTCAAGAATAGACTTCCCAGAGTCAAATCTTGGCTCTACAACGTACTATGTAAATTTGTATCAATTGTATAACAGTTGAGCCTCATTGCTTCCCTCTGTAAAATAGTGTTTATAGTAATACCTACCTCATTTTAATCATTTTGTGAGGATTAAGTGAAGTGACCCATGGGAAATATTTAGTACAGTTACTGGTAGACAGTAAGTGCTCAGCTGACAAGGTGCCACGGTTGTCATGGTTATAAGTATTATGTATTCTGATCCTCCAGAGAAGTAATGTTTACTACGAATTAGAAATGCCAACAATAAGCCAATGAATTGCCATTGCAATTATAAAGGCTTAAATGCGGCATCTACATTATTTTTTTTGCAATAAGAGAAGTGGTATAAAAGAGGTACAGTCTAAGCTCAGTGATCTTTCCTGGATTGTCAACTTTCTTCATTATTTTTCCCAATGAAAATAAAAGCTTTGATATTTCTAGTGTTATGGCATATTGCAAGAGCAATATTAAGTTCAGATTTCTGAGAAGTCTATGAGGTTTTTTCTGTTTGTTTGTTGTTTTTTAAAATATATTTTATTGATTTTTTTACAGAAAGGGAGAGGGACAGATAGTTAGAAACATTGATGAGAGAGAAACATCGATCATCTACCTCCTGCACACCCCACACTGGGGATGTGCCCGCAACCGAGGTACATGCCCTTGACCGTAATCGAACCTGGGACCCTTCATTCCATAGGCTGATGCTCCATCCAGTGAGCCAAACCAGCCAGGGCGAAGTCTATGAGTTTTCATAGACTTAAAAATGAGTAAGAAAATTACGATTGGTATTGGATTTAGGGCAAAAGTATTAAAGCTGCTTTAATGTTGCTTAAGACAGAACTTCAAGGCAAAATTAAGTTTCTGATACATATATTTATTTGACTCTTACAACTCTACCAAAATATGTTTTGTCCCTCACTTACTAGATATGGGTGAGCTTCTTTTAATAAGCTAAAACCTATGCAGCTTTTTACTAATCTTTTCCCTCTGGTCCTTAGAAAGTGATTGAATCTCATCCATCTATTTTTGACATTTCAAAGGTGTGGCTGATCACAGTGCTTCTCAAACATTAGAGTTCATGCAAGACACCCGGACACTTGCTAAATCAGATCCTGAACCAGTAGGTCTGGTGTGGGTGTTGAGTCCCAGGTGATGTTGGCCCTACTCGTGGTTGGGCAGCTGTTCCAGGAGTAGTCTGTAGTAGCATTTCATGTCCCACATACTGTGCAGATTTAGGAGGTAGAGGTAGGGAATAAGAAACTAAAAGGGAAAACCTTATCTATGGTGTTGTTCTTAATATATTATCAAATGTCACCAAGCATGAAAGAATCCTCATATGTCTACCCATTAAGCAATTTTGTAATAATTCAACTGTCAAGACCAAGCAAATTAGAAAATTCTTAGAATTTCCCTCCCTATATAATGGTTTCTAGTTTCAGTTGTGCCCCATTGCCTCTTACTGGTGTGGCACAGCTGACTCCTACTAGCCTGTTAATACTGATATTAAAATATTGAAGAATTTTGTGTGCTACTACCATTGGTAGCGTGACATTCCAATGGAGGGAGTATTGACACCATGGACATTGGCAAACAGTATAAATCTGTTTTGTATTTTTGTTTTGTTTTTTTGGAGAAAACCACATCTTCCCTCAGACTCAATAAGAAAAATCACTTCTCCCGTCTCATTCGGAGTTTAGAGCTTCCAATCGTACTGTGTTGGGCTTCAGACTAGCCACACAGCTTAGAGAAAAACAAGTTTATTCCACAACAAAGAGGAAACAAAGGTATCAGGAAGTCATAGTGGTGCTCTATCGTCAGTGTTTTCCAACACTATCGACACAAGAGTGCTGTTTAATAGTCTAGATATGTACTTTACAAGTACATCTCCGCAGGTGGAAGTGTTTTATAAATAGCTTTCCATCATAGAGGGACATGAGAATCAGGTCAGGTATATTTAGAGTGACAGATGTATTGGATAGCCCGAGAGAATCAACACAATTCAGTTAAAGGCAACTAGAGATTTCTGTGACAAATTAGCACCCGTCATAATGAGTCAGTGATTTCATTACTAGCACAGCTGTTCCCTTCATTTGTTTATATATTTCAGCCCATATTTCAGACCTACATGAGATTTGTCATAAGACTTTAGTTGGAGCCTACTTGTCTAATTTTACATACCTCTTTTCAGTAAAATATGATTAGCAGGTAATAAATATCTGACAACTTATTGCCCTGATCAGTGGAATTTTCTATTGGCTGTGTTTTTTATGACTACTTGCTCATATTTGCAAGCACGTTATAAATTCTCTTTCCCATTAAAAGTATCTACTATTGTGAAAAAAATATTCTAATTCTTAAAAAATAGCTAGTTTTCTAATGTGTTGATTTTTTTAAAATTTGCATCCATAAGAATCAAACACAATCTGTCTCTACTCGTTCTTTAACAGAATATAAAATCGGTTCTAATAACTTAGGCTTATGAATTTTCATCCTATAGCACAATTAGCAATAACTTAATCAGGCTAAAATCTAAAGTTAGTATAAATGATATTGGGGTCATTTGTTTTCATTTTTAATGGATTGTATGATAGCTAGGTATATAAACACTGATTCAAAATATTAAATATTAGTGGCCCGGTGCACAAAACTTGTGCATGGGGGAGAGGGGTGTTCCCTCAGTCCAGCCTGCACCTTGTCCAATCGGGGACCCCTTGGGGGATGTCCGACTGCCAGTTTAGGCCCGATCTGGCAGTCAGACATCCCTCTCACAATCTGGGAACACTGGCTCCTAACTGCTCACCTGCTTGCCTGCTTGATTGCCCCTAACTGCCTCTGCCTGATTGCCCATAACCTCTCTGCCTGCCTTCCTGATCGCCCCTAACTGCCCTCCCCTGCTGGCCTGATCTCACCCCCAACTACCCTCCCCTGGCGGCCTGATCACCCCTAACTGCCTCTACCTTGGCCCCCACCACCGTGGCTTTGTCCAGAAGGAAGTTGGATGTCCAGAAGATGGCTGGTTGACCCAGTCTAGTTAGCATATTACCCTTTTATTAGTATAGATAAGCATATTTAGTATATTTCAATATCCCTGCCATTATTTTCATTTTATTTTATTGTTAACATTAAACAGCTGACTTATGAGATCAAACTATATTTTTCTTCTTTTCTTTACCCTTTCTATGTTAAAATTGCAAAATACGTAATTTTTAACTCAAGGAATGTAGATAATATTTGTATGAACTTTAATTGTACATATATTCTTGCAGCATTTGGAGAAACTATGCTTCATAACTTTTTTGTATGCTTCATAATTTGTTTTACAATATCAGAATATTCAATTCCTAGTATTATGTAAATAACTCTAGTTTGATTAGTAAGTTGGATTATTCAAGTGGTTGCTATGTGTAAATTTAAACTTCATACATTCCATGTAATACAGGCTTTTATTTTACATACACTCCTATAGTCTAAGAATAATTGAAATTTAATTATTAAAAATAATAAAAAGCTTTTTATTATTCTAAAATTATCCTTTAGTTAGTGCTTATTTGAAGCTAATTATTTGCTAATCTGTTAACTTTGCTTTTGAAAATGGCAATATAATTATAATATATTTGAAAGTGGAGATTTTTCTTCCCATCCTAGCTTGACACTTTCACAGCTGTCTTCATGCTGAATTTTTTAAAATGTGTAAAATTAGCATTCTAATTTTGGTTGTCCACAAAAAAATTGCTCCAATTTGAAACCCATTCAGAGTTAATATTTTGTGATTAAGCATTATATTTTGGACAGTGAATTACATAATCATTTTATATAATGTAGGGAGCTCTCGCTCTGCTTCTACCTTGTCTTTGTATAATACTGTTTCTTACCAAATGCAGTTTAGTGTTGGAACCAGCACAGATCTCAGCAAGGACCTGCCTTACAAAGATCAAAAAGGCATAGAAACATTGTCCCCAGTGTCCACACCAAAGTCATGAAACTGTTTGAGGCCATTTCAGGTCAGGAGTTCAGCAGCCGCAATAATTTCTCAAGAGCCAACAAAACATTCTCCAAATGGAGATTTTGTCCCTCTTTCATTGCTTTTTTTTGATTGATGCATTAAGACTCTCTCTGGAGATTTCAGCAAGAATAGGGCTTGTAGTTCTTTCTGTTTACTTAGTTGGCATATAAATGGATTTTGAGTTCTGGATGCTTTTTCTTAGTGATTGGGGCTCTACAAATTAGTTATAACAAAGGGCTTCATAGCCATTTAGAAAAAGGCAGAAGAAAAATTTAATTAATATACTATAAAAAATGGAGGTGTCATTATGTTTCATGCTTGGTATAGGAAAACAAAAGTATATTGTAATGTCATTTGAGTTTTGGACCGAGAAGTTTTGCCTCTATCAGAAGTAAGAAATTGTTACTAGTTTACACCAGGCAAATATCTATCACAGATTATCTCCTTTGGTCATCATTCTTTCATCTCATTACTTTCACCCACCTGAAATTCGACCACTTTTATTTCGTGCATAGGAGATATCGCAAAGGCATGCTCCCTGCCCTGCTGAGCATGATGCATCATGGGTCCTGTGGCAGACAGGTGTCGGAAGACATGTGTCTGGTGCTCTGAGAGGTATAAGATGGGAAGGTCAGCTTGCATTGTTGAGGCACGGTGATTTGTTGCCTGTGCTCCTGTGACTTCAGGTCATACGTTCTGTTCTTTCCTTGGGTGTGGCCACTTGTAACTCTAGTGCCAATGCCAACCAAGTGGAGTCTCAGAACACACCATTGCCTTGTAGTCTTGTTGGAATCAGTACTGCCTGAGGAAGAGATGAACGAGAAGAAAAAGAAACATTTACACGCATGTTTACAAATTGATGAGGGAGATACAGAGAAGGGGGGAAAACCAATCTATAGTTATTTATTACAACTAAAGATAAAGTCCAGGAGGGGAGACAGCTGGTGGCTGTGGTTGGCAGTTACTCCACACCTGGGACTTAGTTTTTCACACTGCAGCCCAGAGCTGCTTTGTCAGTAACTCAGAGAGGATTAGACCTCCCAAAACTAACTTACCCTTCATAAGTCAGAATGCTAGTCCTTTAATTTGGGGAAGATAAACCGAATTGCCTACTGGGTGGGATACTTACCTCAACGGGTTGGCAGATTCTTGTCTTATAAGAGAATTCTATGCATAAAAGCAACTAAATCGAGTTGCCTAGAGAGCATGGACTTCCAAAGCAACAGTCCTGAATGAGATGATTTAATAATGAGTGACGCTGAACTTGATGCTCCTGGAGCCTGCTGGTTCCATCTGAAAACATCTAAGGAGAACTGGAGTCATCTTACATAGCTGTGCCCCGGACATTTCTCCTGCAGAGAGTTTGACACTCACCTCTGGGGCTCAGTGCTGACTGTCCCTCCCAACTCTGTTGACACCATCATGATGGCAGTAGCTTGTGGTTTTGCCATCAGCTCTTTGCCTTGGTTGGGAAGATCAGTAGGTGGTGTGTATGGGAAGCAAAACAGTAGTTCTGTTTGCCCTCCTTGCGGATCTTTGTCTTTGAGTAATTGATTATGGTCAGTCTTGAATACTCCTCGTTTGTAAGCGCTGGGTTTTGTATGGCTTTTATCTTTTAGAAGAAGGTTGCTTTCACATGTTCTGTTAGCAAAGCTAAGAATAAAGCAAGACATTTGTGTTTACTAAGGTATCAGCAAGCTCTCTGTAATCCTACCTGCAGTCTGGCATATCCATGAACTATACATGGGAGGTAGGTTTCTTATTCTAATCAAAGTAAAATGGAAGTGTTTCCTACACTTTGAGTCAATCAGGGATTAAGAAACTGATCTTAGAAAAACTGGTCTTAGAGAGGGTGTCAAAGCATGATGACAGGTAAGATATGTTTGAATGTAAAACAATACATGGTATGTATTAATGAATTAGAGTTGCTTGATTATGTTTTATTGTTTGGAACATTGTTCAAGGGACAGGTAAATATACAAATAATGGTTTATTTTAAATTAGAGATAATGTAACTGACACTAAGTCACATTGGCAGATATGACATATACTTTCAAGTATCATCGGTCCTTAGCTGAAAACCGGATCACCTTCAAAATATGTGTAATTATTTTGTGCTTCAAGTCAAGGCAGTCATTTATTAAAGAAAATCAGATATTTGTGAGAGATTAAAGTTTTTGCATCCTCACCAGACACAATCCTCTTACCTGTAATTTAAAGTTATTATAAAGGAAAAGTTTATTTTTCAAAGTGAAGAAATGTTTTGACGTGCAGATACCTCGAGGCCTTTAATATTAATCTAACGCAGCTGAAAGATTGGTTCACCTTCGGCTGGAACCCTCTTATTACCACTGAGAGCCGCACATTGAAGCAGCTCTGAATGCACTGCTTTGTTTCCGAGGTATTCCTGCTGGGTCATTAAAATCCTCAGTAAAGGTTTGGCAGACGCTGCCCAGTGAACCCAACGCGAGTTCCCTCGGGGAGGACTCATGCCGTTAAGAAAGTAAACATGTGCGTGAACAGTGAACCGGTACCTTTTCATGCTAAATGTGGTTCCCCACGTCTCCTCTGACTAGAGGTGTGCTCTGAACAAGCCGAGACGGGGCCGTGCCGAGCAATGATCTCCCGCTGGTACTTTGATGTGACCGAGGGGAAGTGCGCGCCATTCTTTTACGGCGGCTGTGGCGGCAACCGAAACAACTTTGACACGGAGGAGTACTGCATGGCCGTGTGTGGCAGCGTCAGTAAGTGGACCTCCCTCCAGCCCGGCCACCTTTCGTCTTTCTCGCCACTGACTCTGCTCCTTGTAACAGATCGGTTTTCCTGGTTCCTGGGGCCGGGTCTGTTGCCACCACTAACCCCATTTCTGTCCACCTCTCTGATGGCCGGGCATCTGCTCCAGGATGTCCGACCATGAGCGCGCATCTCCGTCTCTCTAACACAGCATGGCCATGGTGTGTCCTTTGACTAGCTGTGGTGCACGCGTCTTGCACTCTCTAGGGACTTCTGAGTACTTCTCTTTAAGCCAAGCTGGGGTTGCTGTTTTGCCTTCTCAGCTCTTCTGCAAATGTATACATATGTGTTTGTCCGTGTACGTGTGGGGGGGGGGTCTGTGCATGTGCACCACGTGTGCAAATAAGGTTTACCACTGCAAGGCCGGCTGACGATGCTTCGGTTGCATTGGTAAGGCTGTTTGCTGTGACAGAGTACTCTTGAGTGATTGCATTACGTGGGACTTTTATTGTGGTGGGGAGAGAACGGGGCTGAATTGAGCACATGCCCTTCAGATGTCAGAAGAGGGCAATGTCCCTGTGACCCCTGACCTCACACGTGGATATTTGCAATGCTGGGTTTACAGGTTTTCTTTTGGAAATAGATGACAACTCTTGACTTAAATTAGAAACTTTCAAGGACGTAAGGCTCAGGGAATATCATTTCCAAAGCCTTTTCTCTTGAACTTGAAGCTGTTCATGACTCTGGGGGAAAATAAATGAAGTCGAGGTGACTTCTATGTGAGTTGAATCTTCTTCCACAGACGTGGGTCTCAGGAAGTCCTATGGTGGGCATACGGACTTAAGTTCTCAACAGCCTCCCACGTTAAATCCCCAACTTTATTTTATTTACCTTTTGTTCATGAGTAAGAAGTTTTAACTACTCAAGAAACAGTTGTGCAGCCTCATCAATTGGAGATTAAATTCAATAATTGTGACTTGTTTGTTTGAGACACTCCTGCCTTTTCTCCCCTCTTTGTGAGGGTAACAGTCACTGTTCCTGCCTGGGGGGTGACAGGGATTCTATAAATGGTTTTCTGGTGTAATCAGAGGCTTGCTAAACAAAAGCAGGACCTGCACCTTTATGACCTTCTCTGGCGAAGGCCAGTATCCCAGCGGAATCTGACGGAAAAGTTCTGTTGGTCTCCTGGGGAAGAGCTGTCCTGTGAGAGAACAGGTGTGGGAACTGGCAGCCCCATGGGCACCTTTCCTGGCTCAGGTTGGATGGTTGAAGCTTCTAGCACACACAAAAAAACTCCTTTCTTCAGTTTCAAACACAGAAGTTAATTAGGTCAGGTCACCCAGAACATGCGGGGGATTCTGTCACCTGGACCCTCTGAACAGAGGGCCCTTTTGAAAGGGATTCCGACTGGTTTCACTGCTGGGGGAGATTTCCTGGAATATTTCCAACCTTTCCCTTCTTTTCCAAGGTGGATTTTTTATTTTATTTTTTTGGGGGAGAGACTATAAATATGTATACATATAACGTATAAGAAAGAGGGCTTTTAAAAATTATTAGCAGTGATGGATTTACCTCAAAAGTTAGAAACACTAATTCCACCCCCAACACACACACACACACACACACACAGCAGCCCTTAACACATACCCTTTCCATTTCATCAGTTTGGTTTGATTCAGACCATGAGCAGCCAGCGGGCACCAGAGTTCAGATGGAGCCTCTGGGGGTGCCCTGCATGGCACTCATTTTGCTGAAATTTACAAAAGGTTCATACCCCCAACGAGGATGTAATGGATAAACCAGGCAGGGGAAGTGGGTTACAGAATAATTTATCAAGAAAGTAAATGTGAGAGGCTGAGGGTCCGTTGAAAGGTGGACGGATAAGTGAAGAGTGAAGCCTCAACAAATAGCCAGAGCTGAGAGCTGAGAGCCGGAGGCTGCCCTGTGAGCGGATGAAATGATAGAGATGCCGTGGAGAACGGGTGCGAGGGACCTGGTGATGCTGGGCGCGAAGGGAGAATGGGAGCCAGAGGTCACCTTTCAACAGGGTACTTGGATGTACTGTCAGCTACAAAGTACCCAGGATTCCAAGATGTGATGGTGCAAACATACCTTATGTTTATCTGCTGGGTCCATGCTGGGGCCAAAATTTAGGATCTTTGTTTAGTTTTTGTTTTTAATTCTGTGACTTTGTTTTTGGTTTCTCCTTTGGTTAGTGGAATCATGTGAGTGAGTTTCAGCCATCATTCCCATGTTTCTATTTTTGTTTTTTAGTTATGTTCTTTTATTTTCTTCATAGTGTCCCAAAGTTTACTCAAGACTACCCAGGAGCCTCTTCCCCGAGATCCTGTTAAACGTACGTTGTAATTCACACGAGGGGAAGGAGGGGAGGAATACATTGCATGGCTGGTTTTAAGTCCGGTATCGTCACCTTCTTTGCATGGTTCTGTGTTTATTGAACACCTTCCTGTCTTTGAATAAGATGTATATTTCCATTGCCTTGCTTGAAATGATGTCTGATTTTGCCAGATAACTTCAGCTGTCCGGCTAAGGGCATTGATTAAGCTGCTTCTGCTCCCAATCAGGTTCCTTTTTAGTTAGTATAGTTCTATAAAATACTGTATAAACAACACTGCTATTGTGTTTTATTTGGCATCACTGTTTTGTTTCCTAAAGCCCACAGGTGCCATGGTTTAACAAGAGACTATGTCTATAAGTGACTTGTTTCCCAGGAAACAATATGCAGTGTGCATGCCTTGTACTAACTACAGGTACTAGTGCGTATACCTCACCCCACCTTCCTCTCCCTCCGGTATTCAACAGAAAATCAGCCTTTTTCGTTATTATCCTGAAAAAAATATCTAGTCTCAAAATTGATTGAAACAAGTATCTTTTTTAAAAAAAGAAAAAAATTATAGTTGAAGAATTATGTGGTTTACAAAAGATGTTAGCAGAAAAGTTTTTTATTGGCTTTCGTGAGATTCAAAATGCATTCCAATTATGTTTAACTTTGGAGAGTGAGGTTTTTACTACCACAATAAACATACTTCCTATGATTGTGCAAAGGCATTCTTTCTAAAAGCATTGCAAGTACTGGAAGTGAATAGACATAGAAAGAGTAGAGGGAAATATAGATATTGCATGTAAGATTGATAATACATTGATCTGTATGGCATTTTCATGGACCATTTATTCTTCTCAGGAGCACTGTGGGCATTTTCCTCATTTCCTTTGTGCACATGAGAAAATGAGGCTTTCCCCCAGCCAT
The DNA here is from genome assembly GCA_004026665.1 of Murina feae. NCBI lineage: Eukaryota > Metazoa > Chordata > Mammalia > Chiroptera > Vespertilionidae > Murina > Murina feae. Next base: position 104,353 of record PVJC01000123.1, on the reverse strand, counting down.
CAAAATGGCAGGACCAGGGCAAAACCTAAACGATATTATGGCTGTGCTCCACACTCCAAATGGCCAACTACTTGTTTCTCACACTGTTTTCTGTATTAGAAAAATCATATTTGATGTTGAGAAGCACATTTTAAGAACACAGGAGATAGTAGAAAGTGGATGGAAAATATTAAAAACATTTCCATAAATGCCATGAATATAGCATGCCTCAACGAATTAAATGTCTTTCAACCTTTTTACAAAACAATTATTTTTACTTTAAGTTTTATGTTATATTATGTTAGTTAGCATACAAAATAATTTTATTATTTCCCCACTTTCATTAGGTCATGGAAATGAACATTATTACTTGATGAGTTTATTTTGTTGAAGTACTTGTGTCCTCAACTCTTCCAAACAGACATTGAAACTTTTTTTTTTTTTTGTAATTTCTCCATCCCAGTAACTTTCTCCATCTATTTGCAGTGTGTTTGGGATGCTCACTCTTTTCCATTCTGGGAGGGTCAAGTGTGATTTTTGCCGTTATATTTTCTAATCTACCTACAGAAGCCACTCAGCCACAGCAAGTGAAGGGTTTTGCAGTGTTGGTATAAACAGGCTGGGGAAAGCATATAATTTCTGGTTATTTATAGCCTGCACAGCTATACCATCTTATTTATAGCAAAGCTGCACATTTGAATTGAAAGAGTCATGGTCATCTGGAGGTCAAACGCAGACAGCAGACTGGAGTTGGAGAAAACGAGCCAGAACTAGAAAGGTGGACAAATCCCTTCGATTTGGCACCTTGGGCTTTGGCGTGGCTCCTTCCCCAACCGAGAGCTCTGTAAGCAACCTACTGGGAGGGCGTCTCTTTTCACGGGGGTGCTTGGTTTTACGGGTTTCTCAGGCTGAGTTGCTTCTCGTCAAATGAGAAATGTGAAATGAGACAGAAAAGGCTCTCCAGTTAAACCGATAGAAGATTGCACATATTAGAGAAAATGTGCGATGGTTTGCGTGATAAATACAATAATTTTCCTGTCAGGACTTATTATAATTGGGTATTTCTACATTTTAAATCTTTGGCATAGAAAACCATTTTGAACAGTGTTAAGGGACACTGAATCTGGGGCTTGGTCACAAGGAAGAATCTCAATTACTGGTAGGAAGGAAACAGATATGACACTTAAGAGCTTTCATTTTGCCTCTATCCTGTACATGGATTTAAATCCTTTTAAAAAGCCCTTCCCCATCGGGTGACTTTTGTGTCTGCCCATTTGGGTTTAGGACAGTGCAAAAGTTTCACCTTCAGTCTGCCCAGGGCAATGTTTGTGAATGACAACATCACTGCATAAATATTTATAGATTAGCTTGTTTCAAACGAGAGTATGATCTTTTTCCTGTGGTATTTTCCTGACCAGATTGTGTCTGCAGTGGCAAACTGACTCCTTAATGGCACTTAATCACACAAAGAGCATCAGGCCAATTTTTAGTCAGCTGACTACACCAAGGGGTGTGACCAAAGAGAATGACAGATGACCCGTGTTGCTCCTTTCCTCACGGCGAGTTGTGGTAGAAACAACACCTGAAGCGAGGTCTCAGCCTCAACCCTATTGACACTTTGGGTTGGATAATTCCTTATTGTGGGTGCACGGAGGATGTTGCAGCATTGGCCTCTATCTACGAGATGCCAGTAACACCATCCTAGCCGCGATAACTAAAAATATCTCTAGACTTTGCCAAATGTGCCCTTGAGGGTGGAGGTTAAAATCACCCCCAGTTGAGACCCTCTGATGTAGACTGGTAGTATGCCCACACCTGATTCAGATATGACAAGGCTGATGTAAATATGTCCGTTTCCTGTACACTTTTGAAGGCACCTTGAAGTGTTAGAATGTTAGGAGCCTCCAGTTCTCAATAGATGTTTATGAAATTGAATTTGTGAGACCAGTATCATAGCTCTCAGTATTTGCAAGTTAAGGTAGAAGTTGCAGGTCTACCTCATTTCAGAGTCCCCGCATATGCTAGAGAATGACCGTCCATAGAGATGCCATGTAGCCTAGTTATATGTGTGTTTATGACCATAAGGTTCTGTACGGGTGCAGATCTGGCCTCATGTGGGATTGGGGAAGGGGAAACAATTCATGTCTACTCTCATCCACAGGGCCCAGATAGAATAGACTAGTCCTTTTCCAGAGAACATATCAAATCAGGCCAAACCACCATCCCAGGTTCTAAGGTTGTTGCCTCAGAAGCTCACAATTTGCAAGCTGTAGATAACTCACTGTGTGGCCTTCGCATGGAATGTGCCACCCCAGCAGAGCTGTCCTGTCATAACGCCAGAGCCTTTTAGTCCTTGGCCAGACTCGAACCATTGTTCTTCACTGAGACATACTTGTTCTTCCGATTGCAAAACAGCAACTGTTAGTTTCCGTTACCACATTCCCTAATTCTAATGAAACTGTGATATTTTTATAAAACTGCCAAGCATTATCAAAAACAATTACTAGCATTAAAAGACGTGGTGGTGCATTAAATTATATGTCACATCAGTGCCAATAAGACCTATTGGGTTAATGAGTATGAGAAGCTGCATCTTTGGTATCCAGAAATAATCGGGATCAAAAGAATGGCCCTCTCCTCCAAGCTGCCATCGTGAGAAACCCTAACGTTGAAAATAATTGATTTGCTCTGCAGACCAGCAATTAAAAAGAAGAAGAAAAACAAAAGGCTCGTTTACTCAGAACAGTAAAAAAAAAAAAAAAAAAAATAGGTTCATCATATATGTGCTCTATTCTTTAGCTATTTGCAGAGAAGAGTAAGCAGTTTAATAAAGCGTTGGCAACGTTTTTCTCTAAAAGGCCAGAGAGTCAATATTTTAGGCTTTTGTAAGGCCATATGGTCTCTGTTACAAGTGCTCAACCCAGTAGTTGTAGCATGAAAGCAGCCACAGACAAAGGCTAAATGAATAGATACGGCTGTGTCCAATAAAACATTACTTAGAAAGAGACCAGCAGGCCAACCTCTTATTTAATAAAGCCCCTGCTTTTGAGCCCAGGATGTGCTGGTGATGAGTTTGGTATTGTAAGGGACACTGGCAAAGTAAACCAAATTCCCTGTTTTAATAATGTGACAGTTTCATTGGTGCCGTGAGATCCAAGTGTGCGATGGAATTAAATAACAATATAAAGTAAAACATACACAGGTGGGGAATGCTTGCTGTGGAAGGCTGGAATGAAATGAAACTGGCTTCATTCTTTAAGATCTCCAGAGACGTTAGCAGTTCCTGGCTTTTCCTACTGCGGTTTCTAGGAAAGTGGACCACATTGAGGATTTTGACTTTTTGAACTCATCTGTTGAATGTTGAGCAACCGTGACAGGTCACCCCTTGATGATCTGCCGTAATGAAGTTGAAAATTGCTTCCAACAAATTGATGAAAAAAGCAATAGCTGAGGGTTAAGAAAGTCTAGATACCAGTTATCACTATGGCTTTATATATATATATATATATATATATATATATATATATATATATATATATATATATATATATATATATATTTAGATTTAGACTTCAGGGTTCTTTCCCATTTTGGTGCACTGTGTTAAGTAGGATGTAGATATTAATAAAAATAGCACCGGCATTCATCCTTCCACGGTCCTTTCACATAGTTGACAAAATTCCCACGTCACTCCGTGCCCATAAGACATAAAAAAGAAATGTTGTTTGACTAGCGTAAACATGGCATAGATTACATTTTTATTATCTTATGTCCACATGCTGCATTGATGGTCTACCAACCATGATCGCACAGACTATAAAAATAATGACACAAAAGCATATCAGGGGAAGTGCCTTTGTTCTTTTTTTTTTTTTTTTTTTTTTTTGAGTGTCCGCCACATTTAAAGATCACAAACTATTTTCATGTTATAAATGCTTCCTCCAACTTGGACTGGGAGGCGGCCATAGACATTTGAGTTTTGCATTGGGGGTTTTAGCTGCTTTGGAATTAGAGAAATGGAGCCCTTTTTTATAAAAAAGCAAGTTGAGGTGGCCGTCTGCAAAGCTCTGCCGTGCTTTCACATTCCATTCTCACGTAAAATCGTTCTCTACAGGTTTACATTTCACCTCTGTATAAATGATCCCCATTGCCCCCTCTCGTATAAATCACCGCCATTTCCAGTGACAGGATTGCCAGCTCTGTATAAAACAGCATTTTTGGTGATAAGGCAATGACTTATATGGGTCTTAATTTACTTTCACTTTCTCTTGTCAATGCTATCAAGGTAATACATTGCCTCTCCACCAGCAAAAGGAAACTAATCAGATTTTTCTGTGAGCGTCTAATGTTAGTATATTGACTAGACGCCACTTATGGGCTTCTGTTTGAGGGGAACATCCGCCTTGGGGGCTGGTGCGGATGGTCGCAGTTGGTACAGCTTAGAGGTGGGATTATTCCTCTTTTTGCATCCTGAGCCCATGATGACTATACATTTATGTGTCACTCCAGAGATTGAGGAAACACACAAATAACAGAAGGATTGGGGCAGTTTTTCATGATGTCGCTAGTTTTGGACTCCACATTCTTTCTGTCTTGAGTATGAATATGAAACGAAGTACAATTCAGTGATTACAAAGTCAGAACTAAAATGAGTGGTTTGAGTGGTTGAGCATTGACCTATGGACCAGAAAGATCAAAATTCAACTCCCTGTGAGGGCACATTCCGCACTTTCGGGCTTGATCCCCAGTAGGGGATGCGCAGGAGGCAGCCGATGATAATTCTCTCTCATGGATGTTTCTCTCTCTTCCTTATCTTTCCTCTCTGAAGTCGATACAAATATATTCCTGAAAAAGAAAAATAAATAAATTACATTAAATTAAAGGAGTATTTGTTGTGTGGAAACTGAAATCCGATGGTGTGTCTGACCCACAGGCCCTGCAAACGGACAAGGAGGGTGATCCCTACGCATTCTGCAGACACCCGTTTCCACCTTGTTTTGGAGTAACCTCCATTCTAATTAGGGTTTTCTTAAGGGGAGACTCAGGAACGGAAATGTTTCCTTGGCATGTATGTCCCCAATGGTGACAGTATGTTTTGTGACAGGAACTTTGGGTACTGCGCCAGGGTTCATTAATAAACTGAAAGCAAACCTGCTCCTCCTCAGCGCCCCCCGCCCCCCCCCCAAAAAAAACAAAAAAACAAAAAAAAACGAGCTCCCAGGTTCTCAGGGGAGATGGCAGTGTGAGGTGGAAGTGTTGTGACAAGGCTTGGTGCTTCATTTGTAAAACTGAAATGAACCCTCACCCACGGGTGGAAGCAGTATCTCCCTTAGCACCTGGTTACCTATGGTTTAGGTAACACTGCTGTGTGGTGAGAGAAATGAATCCAATCCTTCTCATCTGTGTGTGTTGGGGGCATGTGGGGGTGGGAGGACCTGCATTGAGACCCTCACGACCTCCCCTCCCCACCCTTTTCCAAGCCACCCTCCTTTTTGTCTTTTATTCTTTAAAGATCTTCCTGCTGCTTGCTCTCTTAGCAGAGTGATCCTTTAAATATGTTTGTTTTGTTTTGTTTTTTTAGAGAGAGAGGGAGAGAAGGATGGAAACATCAATGAGACATCAATCGGCTGCCTCCCACACCCCCCCCCTCCCACTGGGGATCAAGCCCACAATCAGGCATGTACCCTGACCAGGAATGGAACTGGAAACCTCTTGGCTTATGGGTCGATGCTCAACCACTGAGCCACACCGGCTGGGCCAGAGGGATCCTTTAAAGCACATCCCATTTTCCTTCCTTGAAACAACCCATGTTGGCTCTTGTCCCCCATTTCTATTCTGCCTCTCTCACTATTCTGTCTCTCCAGCTCGTGCCACACTGACCCTGCTGGCCCTGGAATTTCCCAGGCACTCTCAGCTCTTAGGGCCTTTGTGCTAGATTTTCACTGCCTGCCCTGTTCTTGCAGCAGGTAACTGGAGGGTGGGGGGTTGGCTTTTTTTTACAAACGTCACCTTCTCAATTAGCCCAGCTTGGCCACCTCCTTAGTGCTGTGGTCTCTCCCCTTCCTCCGGCTGTAATTTCCTTTTCTCCATAATTCAAATCACATCTTAACAATGTGAATTACTATTTTTTGAAGTGATTGTTTCTCTCACTAGAACATAATTACACAAGGACAAGGATCTCTGTTTGTTTGTGGGTCTCCCCCATCTACCTGCCTCACATAAAGTAGAAACCGTAATATTACCTGGAGGAATAAAGGAATGAGCAAGGGCTCTCAAGGCAGCATAGTCAACGTCCTAGCTACTGTCTCAGCTTCTCAGATAACCTCCGACCTCTGCAAAAACAAAAAGGGTTGAGGCTTAGATCAAACGCCTTTCTCATTCACAATGCCACTGAGATTTGGAAGCTGAATGACCTTGAGGCAGTAATAAGCTGGGAGCTGAAACTGCTTTTCAGTTGTATTTTTTTCATGTGGTATTATGTATAGACACCAGTGCTCAAAGGTGTACACCCTGCCATGTTCTGCCAGGCTGCTGAGAGGCTAAGAAAATTGATATGAAGCTCATCTGAAAGTGAAAATCACATGCATATGATGGCGGGAGTGCTGTTTAGGATTTGGCAGCTAGAGGTCTCAACCCAGAGCTGAAAATGCTTGACACTGAGTTTCAAGTCTAGTTTTCTTTGAAAAGGAGACTCGACCCATCAAGCTTGCTTGCAGAAGTTTATGAATGAACATGTTTGAGCAGGGGCCAGAGGCTGAAAGATTGTCCAGATTCAAGGGCTATGGGATCTTTCACTTGCCCCCTGTTCCATAATCCTGCTGCTGAATGCTTATCAGAGGTCATTTACCAGGAAGCATTTTGGGGGATTGGGAAGACCGCTTAGAAAATGAGCCGACAGATGTCATAACAAAGCGTATTTTGGGCCAATTCATATTATTCTTTAACCAAAACAAACCCAGTGCCCTTGGCAAGTCAATGGATTAGCCCTTTACTACTCTAAATATTAACTTTAGAGTCTTTTCACGGTTTTCCTAACCCTAAATTCAGACTTATCTGTGTGTTTGGGGATGTGAGTATGTTAAATGACCGTATTTCCCCTCTGTGTAATATATGCAGCAAGGTCATTTTTTCTTCTCCCCACGTGTTAAGTGAGAACATGTGTCGAGTGTCTGGCACAGTATCCACTAATGAATGGAGGCTTTATGATCTGGCCAGTGTGGAAATCTGGCCCAAATCACAGTACCTAGGGAACCTCAGAGGTGTCTGAACAGTACACACTGCTTTGTGGAAGTTTGAAAAGCAACACTGGCCTCCTAGAGCCAGTTTGCTTTCCCTTCCTGCGTGGCTCAAGCAACCAACGTGGCTGTGAAACACACACGGCTCCCGGTCATTCATGCCCTGGGAGACACTCATAGTCCTCGAGCCTCTCTTGTTTCAAAGGAAGCACCTTGAAAAGGTGGAGACATGAGGCGCAGGTGTCCCATCCCCTGTCACCACCTTTGGTGTGCTGTCTCTGGTCCACCATGGACGTCACACAATGACAGCCAGTCCTGGTATGACTGTGTCTTCTGGATGTAGGAACATTCGAGAAATAGATGAGCTCTCTGCGCAGGCTCCTCCTTAAAATGTCCTCTCCTTCCCCCTCACCAGCTGCAGGGTAGTGGTAATGAAATACTAAATTCGTTTTGACATATCAAGAGGTCTCATCCTTCTTCAGTCCTTGGCTGGATAGGGATCTAGTTTGCTGGTTGCCGTGAATACAGGAACACGTCACTCACACTAGCTGAGATGCATGGTTAGCATCAGTGGCTTACCCCTTTGACATTTTTTGCGGGAAACGAGTAAAATCGGATCCACCAGGGAGACTGTCAATGGACATGAGGAAACATACCTTGGAATCGGCAAAAGTAAAAATGTTTTACATCGTTGTCGTGTGTGTGCCGCTCATAAACTACGCAGTAAAACGCAGTACATGTGCAAGTTTTGTACAAAGGAAAGTGTTTCGAACGCTACCACACAGTGGCAGGGAAATGCCCACTTATTAAAAGAGAGACTGCCTCCCTTTAAAGTCCTCAGCTGAAAGGACAGAGGCCATTACCACGGATTTACTGGAAGAGAGATATTCTTTGATCAAATGGAATAAATACGTAATGCGGGCTTGCATTTACTTCCATGTGCTTTAAAAAGGTTTAGTACTTGAAATATTTGTAATCCTGTTCAATGTACTGCACATGCTCATTCTTTATTATTTTTTTTATTCTTACTATTAAAAAGTTATAGTTCAACTTACTCAAGAGTTGGAGAACTTTTCTACTTATATGGTAACTTTTATAATTCCACTTTTCCAAAGCAGGTGCCATGGGGTGGTTGACACACAGCCTATTGCTATCTTGATCAGGGACTACGGCTCCAAACATTTTTATTTATCCGAAATGTAAAATGCAGCTTGCCTAAAGTTGTCCTTCTGCCCGTTTGTAGTATGCCAAGAGAACTTGAACTTGTTCTCATTTGTGAAAGTGGAAAGGCCTTTTTGTGATTTCAAAAATGCATTTGTTGACTTTTTGAAGGTTTTTTTTGAACAGAGTTTAAAATATTTTCTTACAAAAGATGGCTATAATCTAGCTCTCTAAAATACACAGTGCAGGATTTACCTTTGCTCTGAGGACCAATTATTCTACAATGGGCTAATTTTGAGATGGCTTTGGCTTTTGCAGGGGTCTTAATTAATGGATACCATTGTTTCCTTGCAAGGTTACAAAAGTTAATTTAGCAAAGCATAGGAATTTAGGGCGACATGTCTGTGTTAAGCACCAACTGTTTTGCTCTATGCCTGTTGTTTTGCAAAGAACGTTAAACATAATACTATAATCACAAAACGGACAATTTTCAAGATTTCCTTCCACCTGCGCCTTGGAAGGGGTGACACACACCTTGCTGTGCTGGGAAGTGTCTCATGGTATTTTCTTCAACAGCGTTAACATCGTGTGTGTGCTTCTGTACTAAACTCTTTGTTCTGGAATAACGGAAAATGGGGCTTTCTTTGAAACGATCGGATACTCTGCTTCTCTTCTCAGACCTCCTTCCCTTCCATTTGACAGTTCCTACGACCGCAGCCAGCACCCCTGACGCCGTGGACAAGTACCTGGAGACACCTGGAGACGAGAATGAACACGCCCACTTCCAGAAAGCCAAAGAGAGGCTGGAGGCCAAGCACCGGGAGAGGATGTCCCAGGTAATGAAGTTCTTTTCCTGCTTCAGCCTTACAGCACGGGGAAGTCTGGTCTGGCTTCTGCCTCAGAACCTCCACGGGTGCTCAGTGGTCAATAAATATCTAGGGGTGGGTTGGACTCTTTAATTTAATTCAGATTCTTAAAGATTTAAAGTCTTAGTATTCAATGTTTTCCATAAGGTATTAATGTGGAGGGGAGGGTTTTATCCTCCTGATCATTGCACCTAGTAAAGATCCAGGTATAGTAAGTGTCATAGGATTTTGTAAGCAGAAATTCAATGTGTCTACTACATTCTCGATGGTTTTATTACTCTGTGTGTATATAGTGCCTGTAACCATCATGTTGTACATTAAAATCCCTTAAAACATTCTTTAGCGAGTGTTGAAGAATATTTTTATATTAAATATCTGATTGTTAGATCATTGGACCAATCATTACTTACAAAGCTCATTCATAAGACCTAAAAACTTAAAACTAAAGTGAAGCAGAATAACCATTTCATCTAGTCCCACATATCTATTTTTAAGATCAACATAGGTTATCAGTAGACTATAGTAGTCATGCCTTTTTAGTTTCTGTCTTTTTCAATGATTTGATATCTGGGACCTAACGAACCCTGGGGAGACTGCCCCTCCCAGGGTGATCTAGTTCTTAGAGGGAGCAAATGACTGCCCTGCCAGCACATCTTTCCTGTGCAAACCAGCCACTCAAAACCCAAACTAGTCAGTCCTAAGTCCACTTAGCCACTTTACCCTGCCTCCCTCATTCCTTCCCTCCCAAACCACAATAAAGGCTTTTATCCATGTTTCCTGCTCACTTTCTCTGCCTCCAATCAACTCTGGTGCTTCCCCACGTGCCACATTGAAAACTGAGCAAGAAACTCTCTTTTCACTGATAGTCCTCTCCTGAAGTGTTGGCCTCACCATACCTGAATCACAATAGAACCTACTTTGTAAAACATAGAACTGCTAATGAGTGTGGAAAGGCACAACACAGTTCTTTTTTTTTTTAAGAGAGTGACCACAATATCTGAACTACTTGGGAATAATAACATGGCGGGGTGGGTACAAATCGTAATTCTTGGTCTCTGGAATACAATGCAGTTCTAGTTGTCACCCTTAATGAATACTCAAATGCGAGTGCAACTAGAAAGCTAGCTATACGCCCTAGCTGGCTTGGCTCAGTGGATAGAGCCTCAGCCTGCGGACTGAAGGATCCAGGGTTCGATTCCAGTCAAGGGCACATACCTGGGTTTTAGGCTTAATCCCCAGTAGTGAGTATGCAGGAGATCAATGATTCTATTTCATCGTTGATGTTTTGCTCTCTCCCTGTTCCTCTCTGAAATCAATAAAAATACATTTAAAAAAAAAAAGCTAGCTATACTAGAATAGTGATGTTTCATCTGAAACCAGTTCTTTGGGAAAATGGGATCTTTCTTTAGGAAAGACACAAGTTGATAAGTGATCTCTGTTACAAAAGCAAGGATGACTACGAGTCATACTTAGAGCCACTGAGCTGATGTCCCTTAAAGTTAAATTCTCTCACTTCTTGTTTATGAAGCTTTCAGGGGCTTTCCACTGCCCTCAAAAGCCCCATCTGGAACAAAAAAAAAAATAAAGAAAAATAACAAGACTATAAACACTGAATGCTCAGCTTGGCGTTTCCATGCCTTTTCTCACACTCCAACCCCCTGCTCCCCAACTCCAGACTTCCTACTTTTTCTTCTGCCCCCCGCTGCTACCATCCTCGTGTGGGCAGCAGGAAACCGCTGTTGGCCTCTGCTCTGCACGCGCTCAGCTCATCTTGGCCTTCCCATCACTCTTGGCACTCACTTCCTCTGAAAATGCCCTTCTACCGCTCCTCCCGTCATAAGTCACACCCGTTCCTTCCACCCCACGTAATCCTCACAGTGGGACCAGCAGTCATTGCTCTTACTTTTTATTCAGCTTGACATATTTGATCCCCAATTTCATTAGTGATTATTTTATATACATATGTGTGTATGTGTCTTATCTCTCCAGCTGGATTGTAAACGTTCACTCCCTATAAGTTTATGTCACCTTACTAACCTCGCATTTCTTTTCTTGACCTCACTTTGGTCATTTTTTTAATTCAAATCCTGAATTATTTTCCCCAATGTATCTTGATCATTTCGAGCCGATTAAGAGAACTGATTTCAAATGCTCCCCAAGTTTTAGATATTATCAATCTCTCCCAGAATATGAACTTAATTTTATTTCAGCACATCTATTTAACACATGACTTAGTTTGTCTACATTTGAATAGATTTTCTTCATCTTTTAGCCATTAGCTGTACCTGAGATAACGCAAGAGATGTTATCCTACAGCAGAGAATGCAGCCAGCCAGATCCAACTGGTCGCAGGAATGTGATATGCCTGAGATCAACATTTATCTTTGTGATCTGTGCCACTGAATTCTGGGGACTGTTTGAGTCTGAGCTTGCCTGCCTCTTAAATCTCTTAAATCTCTTTGTATTAGTTGTCATTTCTCTGCATGAAACTGCCAGTATTTGAAGTAAACCCAGATGAAGCTAGTACTTTGGCCATGCAGTGGTAAATTGCTTCATAAGAAGACTCACCACAGCCTCAAAGGCTGGATCCTGAACATTTCCAATTTTTTTTTTTTAAAAAGTAGTTCTTTAAATTAATTTTTATTGTAGTTTTTGTTGTTTTCTTACAAATACAGAGGATTTGGGGTTTTTTTGGCATTTCACTTTTTTGTTGTGGTTCATGATAACTCTAAATTTGTAGATTTCTGTTGCCATATGTTATGAGTAGAATCTATCAACTGTAAGATGCTGAATGGCTTATGAGTACTTTTATTCCTTATGAATTTATCAGTGTCGATGTATCCTTAACATGAAGTTCTTTAAAATGAAAGTTGACCTTTCTCTACGTGTATTATTTTTAAGATGAGCATCAACATCTAGGAATGACCCTTCCTCATGTCACCAAATATAAATAAAATGAGCTCATCTGCTAGAGTTGCCATTTTAGAACGTTGCCTGTACAGCAACGGGGGACAAAAGCATGGTATTTAGAGCCTCACAGATCTGGGTTTATATCCTTCCTTTTCCTTTTTTTTTTTTTTTTTCCTTCATGACCTTGAGTGGGTAACTTAACCTCTTTCAAAAATAAAGGTGGCCATGCCTAATCTCACGGGCTGTTGTGTGGAGTAATTTAAATCAGACAGACTGTGGAAAGCACGAAGTACTGGATCTGATACTTAGCAGGTCAACAGTAGCGTTATAGTAGTGGACCTAGTGTGATGTTATAGGTGAATTGTTTTCTTTCCAAGGGTGTAGGATATAATTAATTTTCTCTGAAAATCAAAATATTTCTCTAGAAATGCCTATTTTCAATTTATTAACTAAATAAATCTCCTTAATTATTTCATGATTTCTTTGCTCGAAATGGAAGTTCAAAATATACAAGGTGAGGTTGTACAAATTTAATTTGGAAAATAAGTTTGACTTCTCTCTCAAACTAATTTTGAGATTCCTGCCTGAAAAAATTCATGGTAGAATACCGCCACTGAGAACATTTCTTGAAGCAGGAAATGAAATATTTGTAATGCAAGGCTTATCTCATCCATAAAAGCAAAAGTAGTCTTCCTTAGCTCCTCCCCACAGATGCCCTTCATTAATTCTTGGAGACACCAAAGCATCTGGGACAATATGTGTCTGTTCTTCCGTGTTCTGTTCTTTTTCATAGCAATGGATCATTTTTCCCAATTTTGCTGTGAACTCTCTAGGTCATTTTTAATATGCTTGTCTAGTGTAGTAGAGCATACATCCCCTTCTATTCTATCCATAATTTCATGAAAACAACGTGGGGGCACTTGTCTTGTATCTTACACAACAAATTAATGCCAATACACAATAAGTATCTAATTAAAAACTCACTTGGTGATTTGATGTGGTGTTACCTCATAGTTATTTATTCCAAACCTTCCCTTTTTTTGTGATCTTTAAGGTCATCGGAAAAATCAATTCCTTAGGGATAAATACCTATAAATAAAGAAATCAAGTTGTCTCCTGGTTTGGAAGTCTACAGAGTTTGCCAGTAAACATCTGCTAACAAACCAGAATTTTGCTTTCTTGATCTTTCTGTTCTTCATTTTACCTAGCTCAGTTAGGAGTTGCACTTTAAAACAAAACAAAACAAAAACCAAAAACACCATGCCAACTGACAGCAAGCGGTGCACTTGAAAAGGCTGCCGAAGGTGCTAAGAATCTCAACCTGTTTTCTTCCAACCATATGCACAGCTGCGGACTTGTCCGGCTTTCAGATCAGTGAGTGAACTGGTCTCAGGGAAATGCTAGGTGAACATCAAGGGTGAGAGGAGGAGACTTAGTTTTTCTACAAAACAGATGAGCCTGGTCATTAAATTAGCATTCCTTGGACAAACACTGTTTGCTGCATTCGGAACATTATAATGTGTACTTTCTAGAGGGATTTAGGCCTGTTTATAGGTGGGTTGGCAACCAAAAGGCCCTAATTGCCTTGGGTTGCATCTCAGGGTTTCTGACAACAGAAGTGTTTTTCCTGAAGTCTTTTCCGCCCTCCAGTATGTACTACATTTTTGGCACTGTGTTCACGGTTATGTCTACACATGCATAAAATGTTATATGTGCTCCCACCCACCCCCCCCTCCCACACACACACACACACATACTGTTTGAAATTTTGTAACTTGCTTTCCCAATGTGTTCAATTTAACGTTAGGAAGCGTTGTTCAGATGCCTTTTATGAATTGTCGGCATTTGTGCACATCAAGTACAATGACCTTCAGCATTTTCTCAGGAAAAGAAAAACAGACCACCTTTGCTTCAAAGGGCTGTGGTGCTGCAATCAATTTGAATATCTATAATCAATGTACTAACAGGGTAGATTTACATCTTAGTGGGAGGTCAAATGTTACCGAGGTAAAACTAGGATGTGATAATTATGTACAATGTCAACTATAGGAGAAAAGCATCATCTATCTCATTAAATCTGCCTTTGAAAAGAGAACTGATTTTAAATTTAAATGTTTTCTTATTTTGTAGGTCATGAGAGAATGGGAAGAGGCAGAACATCAAGCAAAGAACTTGCCTAAAGCTGATAAGAAAGCAGTTATCCAGGTAAAACCTGAGCCATTCTCATAAGAGATGCATGCCAGCAACCCCCTCCCCCGTCTCCATCGTCTGCTGGAACCTCATTTGTGATTGTTCATATTCTCATCAACTTGGATTACTGCTCATCATTGTCTAGTAATTGAGTTGCTTAAACTCTGCCTTATATTTGCTCCCAATTAGCTCAAGTTATAATTCATTTCCATAAAACTCACATTGTTACTTGCGGTCTACTTTTTAATCGATAATGTATCTTTTTGGTTGCCATAATCTACTGCTTCTTCCCCTGGCAAAAAAAAAACACATGTAATTAGAATTTTTAACTGCAGCCCCTCTCAAAATTACCTTAAATAAATGACAGATTATCATGGTCATTTCCTTAAATTAAAATACTCTAAGAGAGGAATATTTTTTTAATATGCAGTGGTATGTAGAGTTTCAAGAATACATCAACTTATCCTACATTTTGATCAGTGGAATCAGCCTTCAGGGGCCACATAAAATAATGATTTACAATGAGAAGTTTAAGTTGGGAATGATGATGAAATCTTTGAGTGAAGTGAAATTTGATGTCCCGTTGAAACAACTTAAACTTGCTGCCCCCTGCAACTTGTTCAGTTCCCGATTGACATGTGCATGCGTTTGGACGGCAGCATTTCCAGGAGAAAGTGGAGTCTCTGGAGCAGGAGGCCGCCAACGAGAGGCAGCAGTTGGTGGAGACGCACATGGCCAGAGTGGAAGCCATGCTGAACGACCGCCGCCGCCTGGCCCTGGAGAACTACATCACCGCGCTGCAGGCCGTCCCCCCTCGGGTAGGTCCCCCTCCCAGCAGCCAGAGGGGCCCCGGGCTCTGGGCACACAAGGCCACGAGAAAGAGGTCTGGAGAAATGCCATGAGCACCATTGTGTAAGAGGTTTGGCCTGAGTTCGTTCATTCCATCTTGAAGGTTAAAGGGTCACAGGGCAGCTGCCTCCACAGGGCTGTCAGCACCGCAGACGCGTTCTCCCTGGAGGAGGCAGCCAGGCCTCCCCGGGGCTCAGAGTGCAAGGCCTGACCTGAGTGGACATTTCAGGGATGATGACCTCTCACAGTAGAGATGTAGTCAGGGAACCAGAAACCTAGCCCAGCCCCCTCAATCAGATGTGATGTCACTGAGGTCAAGGAAAGTTGAGATCTGGGCGAGTTGTAAGATTTTTAGTGGAAGGAGAGAAACCAGAACTAGAATTTTCTGCTGGGAGCAGCGCCCATATTCCCTAGTCCATCGTGACGTCAGCAGCAAGGAGCCTTATGTGTGGTTTTCAGTGATAGGTGCCCATAGAGGCTTAGCAAGCAATGCCAGTATAGATTTCCTCGCTGAAGATTTATGGGAGAGCTTACTCTGGGTGTAGGAATATTCTGAACAGGTGTAGTGTACACTAGGTCTACCCATACTCCCCATGAGTAAGTGAAGGATGCTGAAATCTCCATCTGGAACTGTGGGTTGGTCTGTTTTCCATGTGATGCTATCAGGTTCTGCTTTGTGTATCTTGGGGCTCTGTTTTTAGGTACATGAACGTTCAGAGTTGGTGTTCTTTCACCCCCATTATTATTACCAAACACCTTCTTTATGCCTAGTACCATGTTTTGCTCTGAAATGACTATGTCTGGTATGAATTAAGCCACACCAGCTTTGTTTGAATGAATGTTATCACCGTGTATCCTTCTTGCAGCCTTGTACTTTGCTTCACCTCTTTAGCTTCACATTTGAAGTGCATTTCTTAGAGGCAGCGTATAATTGGATCTTGCCTTTTAATTGAAGAGACTGTTTAATGAAGTTATAGGTACAGTTATGCCTAAATCTGTCATCTGACTGTTTTTTTATTTATCCTATTTGTTCTTTGTTTCCTATTTTTTTTCTTTTTTCTTTTTGCCATTTTGGACTAATTGAATTTTTTTATAATTCTATTTTATGCCCGTGGTTGCCTTTGTAGCTAGCTATAATATTTTGTTATGTTAGTGTTTGCTTTAGGGTCTATAGGGAATATTTTGAACTTTTCACAGTGATATACCACTTGATGTATATTACAAGGACCTTACAATAGACTACTTCCATTCCCCTTTTCCTATCTTTGGGCTGTTGTCATCACCCTTTTTTCGTATTACTATTATTCTTTAAATAGTCAGTTAGCTTTTAAAGAATTTAAAATAAGAAGAAAAATATTTATTTATTTACCTATATACTTATTTATATATATTTCTGGTGCTCTTCATTCTTATGTAGATCCATATGGAATCATTTTCCTTCTACCTGAATGACGTTCTTTAAAATTTTTTAATCCGTGTAGACTGGTGAAGAATTCTTTTGCTTGGGTTATCTAAAAAGTGTATTTATTTTACCTTTATTTTTTAAAGACATTTTTTACTGGGGATAGAATTCTAGGATGGAGTTTGTTTTTGTTTTTTTTTTAAGTTCCTTCATGACGATGCTCCACTGTTACTCGCTTGTGCTATTTCCAAAGAATACTGATGTTTTGTTTTGGTTTTGGTTTTGTTTTTTGGTCTCTGTATATAATAACTTTTTTTCCTGGTTAATTTTTCTTTTTATATGTGATACATTTCTGCATCATTTCATGCCCAGTAATTTCTGATTGGCTCTCGGACATTGTGAATTGTACCTTGTTGAGTGCAGGGCATTGTCGTATACCTGAAAACCCATGTTGAGTTCTCCCGCCTGGATAGTACGTACAGGTATTATTCCTAACCTTGTGTGAACATCAGGCACCATTAGCGCTAATCCTTTCGGAGGTTTTTGTCCTGTGGCCTCAAGTAGTTTCTTTACATGCATGCACTAATCATTAATCAACTACATTCTCATCAATCAACTACATTTGAGTCGTCGGCAAATCTCTGGCTTCTCTCTGAGCGACCCCCTCCTCTCCAATATTCTCTCCTATGACTGCCAGCTGCCTTTGCCTCTCCAGGCTCTCAGTCCGTATCTTCAACTCTGAGAGTCTGTGGGGCTCTGTTGGGTTCCCAGGCCTGGAATCACAGCCCAGAAACTCAAGGCAGCAAACTTAGACATTTGTAGAGCTCGCCTCATTTATTCCCCTTGTCTCAGCGTTCGCTGTTCTTCATCTGATGTTTAATATATTGTAGAAACATTCATTCTCATTTTTCCCCCATTTTTTGGATGTTACAGGTGGCAGGTTAATCTGTTTCCTATTACTTGATCTTGGCCGGAAGTGGCAGTCTAAGTGTACGTTATGTAACTAAACCAAAAAGCCACCAACTTGCCCCAATTCTTGTCATCATTTTGGTTTTTCTCTCTGTAGTAAAACAACAGCAGAGGAAGCTTTGAGGAGCCATTAAGAGCTCCCGATGCTCTTCCAGAGAGCAAGATAGTATTGATCCTGTTCTACTGATGACGTCACTGAGATTGAGTGGCTGGTCCAGGGTGACACCATTAGCAGTGGACAGGCTAGAGCTGTGAATCACAGTTGACCACTGTAGTGCTTTCTTCCTAGGCCATGCTTCCTCTCTGAACAAAAAGCTTTTGAAAAAAGAATATTCACATTAGCATTTTTATTTTCTATGCAGAAAAAAACACACGGAACAGCTCTGTCCCAACTGTGCTCCGTAAAATTCTGTTTGTTTCTTTGGAGGAAAAGTTCTGTGGTCACTCTCTTTCTAGGGGACTCGGTTTGGCAGGTGGGGCCATCAGGATCCTCTGCCAGAGCAGGGTAGGGTGGTGGGTGTGGAGACCAGAACTTTAATAGCTGCCATTTACCAAAGCATTCCAGCTGGAAGTCCAATCTTTGAAGTGAGATCTTTGCTAAATGGCCGTTGATAGAGCTAAAAATAAGACGAGGACTGAATGGAGTCTTTCACAAGTACACACTTCAAATCTTTCGGTTCAGCCCGTCAGCCATCACAGGAAGGACACGGACAGAAGAACGTTTGCCAAAGCTTCTGTGCTTGCAAAGGGGATATTTTCACATTGGTCATAATCGTTCTTGTTCTGGGCCTGGTGATCACCTCACGTCGAATTAGACGGCATTTTATTTGAAGTTAAAAACTGGATTAAGAAGAACTGTTTTACTGTCTTGAAAGATCAGATTCCTGTTGATTGATGTAGGGATTCCCCTGTTGAGTTCTTACCTGGAAATGCATAAAATTCCCCCATGTACTACCAACTGGAGCCAGGTAGTCACAGGCCCGCAGTCGTGGCATTACCTGACATTTTTGTTGTTAGCATCCTTATGAGTGTTCTGTTTAAATTCTAACATACTACTGGATAAGGCACTTAGCTCTGCACTTTGAGAAATGCGAGAAAAATCCAAATCCCTTCTTGAGGACTTTTATTTATTACTGTTGAAAGACATAGATCAAAAGCTTGCTGGTTATTACCTGAGAAAGGTCACATCTTGCATTGGAGCCAGAAATAGCTATTTCTAAGATCTCCCTCGTGTATCTGGAAGATGAAATACTCAGAAAAGTTGAGTATAAGGATGAATTAGTCTGGTGTTTTTTTTTTCTAGAAATTCTGTAGCTGATGTTACCTTTAGAATAATTATCCCTTTTACCCTGACCATCCAGTCCCAAACTTTGCAAACATGGTAACTGGCAAACATGGTAACTGGCAACCCAATAACTTGGGTTTATTTTCAAGGTGCCTTTGAAGCTCAGGTTTAATCCACGCTTTCATCTAGACTTTTAACCCAGGCGTGGAGGTATTACGTGATGATGTTTCGTTCAGCTAAAGTTCCTGGTTCTACCATGTGTGAGTCCAGACGTCTGTGTGTGCTTTATGTTCCAAAGTTCCTTTTTAATAAGTTACATGCCTGCGACTGGTACACTGAAAAGCCAGTGCAAAGTACATGTTTGAATCACATTTAGAATTTATATATTTATATTTCAAATAGTATAATAGCTAAACACAGTTTTATTTTCCCAGGAATAAAAGTATAGTGCAGGTGGGTCTTTCCACTTAGAATAAACCCTTCATATGTAGAGGGTTAGTGATTCTTCTAGGGACCAGCCCCTCCAAGTTACTCACTTTAATAAAAGTTTCGAGGACAATCAAAGAATTGGGCTCCCCCCCCCCCAGAAAAGTTCAATTCCCCCTACCCCCAAAGGTGCATCACACAGAGTTCAGCTTTGGAGGTCTTCGAGCTGCCAACCCTAAGTACTGCTTAAACCTAAATTATTATTTGAAACCAATCCTGTACTTCTGGTCTCTTACTTCATCACAGGTCATATTCAGCACGTATGGCCTCATGAAATATGAGCTAAACACCATCTGAGCCTTCCTTCTTGTAACTGTCAGAGTTCTACTTCATAAAACGAGCGAAGATAATATTGCCTGCCTGCATTCTCCGAGATCTGAAGAGATATTAGAATTAAATGGGATCCTGTACAGTGAAACTAAAGGCTGGATAGGAATCTCTATTTAAAATCAACTTCCTGTTGTAGGCTTAGGTCTGCACAAATGTAGGGACTCCTAATTAGTAAGAATTGAAATGTGTTAAAGATGAGAGGTGAATAACCAAGCCTTTCTTTGTAATTCTTAGATGTTTGCGTCTTTACAGATACTTCGTGTAAATCTTCTGTTAGACAGCATCCTAATTATTACTCTTACTTTAATGAATGTTAAGAGTTTTCTATGCAGAAGTAAGAACTTAGAAACATTTTTGTGTATTCCTGTCCGTTGGCCTGTGTATCTGTGTTCCCGTAGTGTTGTTTTGTGTTTTCCCGAGTTCTCATGATTGCAGCCATGTCGGTCATACTAAAATTAATTTCATGCTTATAACTGCTACTTCACATTCAAACCCTCATTATTTAATGGAGAAAAAATTTTGGCAGCATCTTTAGCACCCTTTCATTCTCACTTCTGATTAGTTCATCCAAATGTTCAATTTCCCTAAGATTCCTGAAAACTTCTTTATAGAATTCTTTGGTAGGACATTAATGTCATGATTTGTGAGGCTTATCATTAAGGAGCATGGTTTTGACCTTATGTTGAGGTTTTGTTCAACATAATTTGATTAATTCTAACAACAGGGCAATAAAGGATGAATAAGAAACAATCACTGGAGAAAAGAAAGGATGGCTATTAATGGGTGTGTTGTGACAGGAAAATTAGTGAATGCCCAGAGAGGTTCCAGCTAAATCAGTCTTTAGCCAACATGATTGTTGGTGTAAATATTAAGCTTTGTAAAGCAAAAGTGAAATAGAGGTGCTTATCACTCTTTGTCACAAAAGAAAAAAATGAAGCATTTCTAGAATATATGTAGATAGATAGCATATATCTCCAAGGTAAATAGGATACATCTACTCCTCAATATAATGGATGGTAAATAAGTTAAAAATTATTTGCTGAGTTGTTAACATATGAAGGCCCTGAGAGAGATGAATACTAAGATGTTTAAGACATTCCACCCTCACATTTTTAATATATTCAGAATTCTGTAAAGCTGAATATACTTAAAAGACTGCTAGGTTGAAAATCATCTTTGAGAAATATAAATAACTGTACTATGCCTGATATTAACGATTCATGCAGCACTCATTTCTTTGAGACTTGTAAAAACTGGTCAGCACCAGGGGATTCATTAACTTGAGAGCATTTAAGGATGGACCAATAACAAACAGTGGGTGGAAAGGAAGAATAGGAGAACTGGTGTTTATTGAACCGCATCCTACAAACTAAGCTGAGCGGTTTGCATGCTATTTCGGTAACACCTCTCCATCTTACCTCTTTACCTTGCTTGAGTCTTTACCAAGTTTAATAGACAGACCTTGCTAAAGACCAGCCGGGCGTTTGTAACCAGAGACAATAGTAGGTTCTGCTTTTAATTGAATTAAGTTAAATAGAAAATACAGGAGTATGTAAGACTGGCATTCACTTGAAAGCTGTCCTGAGCCTCCGAGACCCTATTCATCACCCAGACTTCCTCCAGAGCAGAGCCCTACAGAGTCACTGCCTGCAGAGTCAAAACAGCTCTTCATCAGATGCTGTCAAAACGTATAGCACCGGGACATCATGTTTTGCTCCAGCAAAGGGTTCATGCATCTATTTACAGGTTGATCTCTATTTTCATTCCATCTTTGACATGACAACTCATTATGACAACATAAATATTTTGTTTTTTTAGACAAATGCATGGTACATTATTATTATTATTATTATTATTATTATTATTATTATTATTTATTGATTCTAGAGAGGGAGAGAGATAGAAACATCAGGGATGAGAATCACTGATTTTCTGCCTCCTGCATGCCCCCTACTGGGGATGGAGCCTTTAACCCGGGCATGGGCCCTGACTGGGAATCCAACTGCAACCTCCTGGTCCATAGGTTGACACTGAACCACCGAGCCACACCGGCCAGGCCATGGCCCATTAACTAAAGATCCAGTGTTTACTTAGCATTACAGATACCCATCCTCTAGAACAGATAGCCGCCAGGGACATTCTCCTTTGAAACTTGTACGGTGCACGGGAATTACGCCTGGGTTTCCAAGTTTTCTCATTTTGTGAAGCTCAGTTTAAAGATCCCAGGTAATATTTGGGTTTTTCTAAGCTTTATCTTGAGGGTGGTTTTTTGTTTTTTTTTTATATTAAGATTTTTAGTATATCAGGGATATTGTAGTTAGGTAGACGATGCAAAGAGGGTGACATTAAAAATATACATCTGAATATCTTTGAAAATGGTAACCCGTGAGAGGGGGTATAAAGTAAAAATGCCAAAATCCAAGTTATGCGTATGTAAAACTAAAACATCTTAGTGCAACTCTCTCTCTCTGAAGAAATCAAGAATATGTCACAATTGGCATTTGTCAGATGGTCAGACCCATTTGACAAATCTTCCCAAAGGTCCGTGGCGCCTTCAAACATCTTTTGTTTACAATCTCTGTGGGCTTTGCCGTCTGGGTCGTATTAATAAGCCTGTGCATCGCTCAGAGCTCCCGTAGGCTTCACTGGCTACATGAGAATTGAAGACATAAGTCCAAACGCTTTCTGGCACTGCTTTGCTCTCCCGTCAGCTGCTAAAGCTCTAGATCCAACGTGTGCTCAAGTTGGCCCAAAAACACAAATCTCAGGGTTTGGGCGGGTCCTAAATTCCAGTTCTTAAAGCTCTCTGCAGTCATTTATAGCTGTGGTCTCTGTAGCTAAAGAAAAAACTATTACCTCTTCGCTCGGTACTCTGACACCAAATATGTGGGGGTTTTCTCTCTCACATTAAATGATTGTGATACTACTCAGAGTTAGCATACACCCAACAGGTTTAGGGCTCACCCCCACACGTCTGCCCTGGCCGCCCCCCCTCCCATTTTGGAAGTCCCAGGTCATCACTTCTGATCTAAAAGCTATAAATCAGGGTTCCCACCCCCCCCCTTTGGATTTGATAATTTACTAGAACAACTCACAAAACTCACATGACTGCTCCCCTTAACTGTACATTGTTTGTCATAAAGGATGGAACTCAGGAGCAGCCAGATGGAAGAGATGCCTGGACAAGGTGGGTAGGAAGGGACGCAGAGCTTGCATTCCCCCTTGAGCACATCATCCACACTGCCCCCCTGTGGATTCACCAGCACATACACGTTTTATAACAAAAGATGCTCCTGTCATTCTGTTTTGGGAACTCTATGTCAAGATCTGGGGGCAGAGACCAAATATGTATTTCCTATTATGTCACAGTAATCAAAATAAATTATGTCTGAAAACTAGCAAAATATTCGTGGGGGGGGGGGGGAATATGCCACCTACCAGCTTTGACCAAAGGTCACTAATTGATGAGTGACAAGATAAGACCCACCCTTCTGCCCTGATGCTGGTTTAGCTCAGTGGATAGAGCGGCAGCCTGTGGACTGAAGGGCCCCTGGTTTGATTCTGCTCAAGGGCATGTACTCTGGTTGCAGGCTCAATCCACATAGGGGGAGTGCAGGGGGCAGCTGATCAATGATTCTCTCTCGTTGATGGTTCTCTCTACCCTCTCCCTTTCTCTCTAAAAAAAAAAAAAAAGAAGAAGAACCACCCTTCTCTTCTACCTCTTATAGTAGACAAGAAACACCTGTCTTTAATTGCCAGTTTTGCCATCTACTGGTATAACCTACTAGAGGCCCGGTGCACAAAAATTTATGCACTCGGGGGGGTCCCTCAGCCCAGCCTATGCCCTCTCGCAGTCTGGGACCACTCGGGGGATGTCCACCTGCTAGCGTGCCTGGCCAGCCTGGGTGAGGGGCTGATGGCCATTTCAGGCTTCCTACAGCCCCTTCAGGGTTTGGGTCTCTACTGGGGTGCCTGGCTGGAAGCAGGTGTCTGGGATTTATTTAACTTCTGTAATTGAAACTTTGTTGCCTTGGTCCCCCGTTCAAAGCCTGGGTTGCCCCTGGCAACCCAAGGTCCCAGCCCGGCAGGTATC
Organism: Murina feae; assembly: GCA_004026665.1. NCBI lineage: Eukaryota > Metazoa > Chordata > Mammalia > Chiroptera > Vespertilionidae > Murina > Murina feae. Next base: position 80,598 of record PVJC01000123.1, on the reverse strand, counting down.
TGGGGTTTGTTTATCTTCTATAATTGAAACTTTGTAGCCTTGAGGCCCTGGCTTCCTCCATTGCCCTGGGCAACTCCAGCTCCATGGCTGCAGCCATCTTAGTTGAGTTAATTTTCGTATTTGCTCCTGATTGGTTGGTGGGCATGGCTTGTGGGTATTACGGAGTGAGGGTCAATTTGCATATTGCTCTTTTATTAGATTAGATGACTTGGAGTAAGTGACTTAATTAAAAGGATTCTCCATCCTCCATCTGCAAATCGGGGTTTGCCCCTACTCTTTTACAGTTATCATTAGTCTAGCTTCTGTTAGACATAATCAGAAAAACAAAAGGATTCATTGAAGGTTGAGATGAAACTGTAAAGTAGAAAGCTACCTTCCTCCCTAGGAAGAGAAAGGATAGACTCTATTGTTAAGATAGGATATATGGAGGTTTTAGTGCCACATTCCCATGAGGAAGTCACCTGTCTGCTTCCATGGGGACTAGGGGAGGGATGGGAGATGGTCTTCGATGTGCCTGGGTGCTGCATGTTCTGTCACAGCCCGAGGCCAGAGCCACGCAGTATCTGGATGTGCCAGGAGGGATGGAGCTAATGCCGCCAATGCTCTCACACCTCAAGAAACTGATGGGGACCCTGACCAGTTTGGCTCAGTGGATGGAGCGTCGGCCTGAGGACTGAAGGGTCCCAGGTTCGATTCTGGTCAAGGGCATGTACCTTGGTTGCAGGCACATCCCCAGTGGGAGGTGCGCAAGAGGCAAATGATCGATGTTTCTCTCTCATCGATGTTCCTAACTCTCTATCCCTCTCCCTTCCTCTCTGTAAACAACCAATAAACTATATTTTTTTTTAAAAAGAAAAAAAGAAAAAAAGAAACTGATGGGGGACAGCAGGACAAGCATCTACTGTCATCTCCTGCGTTGCTCTCTTGAGACCTATGTGTTCAGCTTGTCACAGAATTGTGACAAGAATTGCCTTCTTATACTCATTTTAATAACGACTGACATGTCAGTTCTCTTCTGGAGAACGGTGGTGAATTTAGCAGTGGACTTTAAAATTCAGCTCAACTCAACACAGGTGTGATGCAAAGGGCCTCCCTGAATGTTTTTTGTTTTGTCTTGGAGGGGGGGCTGTTTTTTTTTTTCGGGGGTGCTATCTTGCTTTGTTTTCAGAATTTTGTCATGCGATAGTGAGGGTCTGTGTGAAATGCTGAAAACCAAGAGACCATCACGAGCACAGAGAGGCTCAGCTCTCTTCGGTGTGTTTTCCATCGGCGCACAAAGCTTGTGTACCTTCTATTCACATGCTCCAGAAGTCCAAGGTATAGAGAGGTGAGAATAATGGGTCTGAACCTGCTTTGAAAACAGGAGAGAATTGCTTTTTTGTGGCAGGTGATCCACTCCCTGTCACAGGGCTGGACACCGCTAGGGTGCAATTCAGTGCTGAAGCCGGAGAGGGCTTCTTGATGAATTCCCTGTGGCATGGGAAGGCTAGGGTGCTTGCTCTCCACACGGTGACTCATAGACCTCCTCCTCCTGCCTGGATTGCACCCGGGGCTTTTGAAGGCTCTTGACAGGTCATTTCTTCCCATTCAGAATTGCCTTAAGGCACAAGTTTCTTCTGGTAAGATGCCAGATGCCTGGATCAAGCGTGAAACCACAGAGGTGGGCAATGGAGCTGAGTAGCCCTGTCCTGATAGACTGCCCACGTGAACCGTGGGGTGAAGGTCTACACATTCCGTCGTGATTGGCGTTGGGTCGGTCAAAGGTGCATGCTGAGTGCCAAGTCCAGGGAGAACAGATTCATGACATTGCACTGGAGAACTAAGGGAAAGGGGCAATACGTCTGAAAAGTGGGGAAAACACTTTTTTTAAAAGAAATTTATCTCTCATAGGGAAAGGCTATGAAATTTCCTTCAAAATCACCTACATGAACCTGGTATGAAACGCAAGCCTTAAGGAAATGAGCTATTGACATTGAAATTAGTGAAGTGCATCTTCCTGTTGACACTAATGTGAAGTGCTATGGAGGCTATGAAGTATTTTCTGGGGAAATACCATGCCGGGAACTATACTAGCAGCCAGAGATAGGTTATGTCATTTTTTCCAAAATAGGAAAATGGTCCATGAGCCAAAATGTAAATCTTCAGGTTAAGTCTATTTTCAGGTTAACTCTAACCCATTTTAGTATTGCCTTCTCTTAGTCCTTTAAGAAATTCCTTCCTAATGAATTTTTCAAATGCAGTGTGATTGTGAAGGAAATTTAGTGCCAACTGCAAAGTGTCACATCAGATGCGAATAGATACTTTGTAATTATGTATAAACATCATTCAGAAACACTAGTGACAGTAAATATGATTGGATGTAATGAGTCCCCTAAGGCAGATTTTCTTCTTATCTCTGTTTTTTTGCTATAAATTTTAATAATAACATTAGCCATTTAATGCCAATAAAACCAGATTTTAGTGTTAATACAGAGAATGTTTAAGTGTGAAATAAGGAAAATTCAGCAGAAAAAAATGTTATTACTAATTATAGAAGATTTCATGATTTGAGAATGATTGAAATTCTACACATAGAGGTTAAAAATATGTTTCTGAAACTCAATTACTATCAATAGCTACTAAATTCTTAATGCGTGTTTTTCTAATCCTATGAATAATCCTGTCTTAACATGTAAGTATTGTGACAATACTGATGCCTAAGTTACTTTAAGAGAATATATTTCTATAGAAATACCAGCTTTCCCCCCCCCCCATCATTTCTGAGTGAGTGTTTCTGTGTTTTTTATTAAAACGTTAAGAAATTTGTCTTTGTCCTAGAATAGTGAAATAAAATGCCCTAAACAAAGGGGATTTCCTGTTATTCTGCAATAGATGATACAGCTGTAGAGATAGCTAGTTTTAAGCCTTGGCAATTTGTATTCTGGCTAAAAGTTGTAAAGGCAATTAATTCTTTTTTTAAGTGAAATATGCACAAATTAAAGACCAAAGGTCTTTCTGTTTTTTATAACCTAGAGAAAATACAAACATTAAAGGATAGGGAAATGTTATCTGTTTTCCTTAACTAAAAATTATATCTTTTTCTGAGGTGTAGACCTAACCGCCATTTTGTGTGGTTTTATGTGATTTTTGTGCCTACTCCAACATAAGAGCTAATCTGCTTCTTCTATTTTTCATCTCCAAGCATAATTCTTAGAAATGTGTTTGCTTGATTAAATCAGCCAAGCAGAGAGCCCTGTAATTCATTTCTTGGGGGACATGGTAATGCCTTCCTGAATTATCTCATGGCCCGAGGCACAGGCACGAGGAAGAAAAGGCTCGTGTGTATGTGTATGTGAGCTCACATAAACAGATGAGATCATTGCTTCCTCTGAGGCCTCATTGTTTTCTGCAGGAGCTTTGTTCCCTGGGGGGGGGAGCAAAGCCACACTGAGGCTTCGGAGTAGGAAAGCCGGATGTGCCCGCTGTCCCCTGTCGCGCTGAAGGGACTTAGAGGGGGGGACATTCGGAATATGTTTCTGAAGCATGTAAATGTCAGGATTAAATGAGATGAGAGATTTGAAAACGTGTGAGCACGTTCGCCATTTAATTATCCATCTCAATAAAAGATAAAAATGGATTTAGAATTGGAATCTATGACTGTTACAAAAGCCTAACTTTGAACGAATACCTTTGATCGTTTTCCAGTAATCCGAAACAGATTAACCTTCCTGTCTTGCTCTTTCTCCTCCCTGACTCATTAGCCAGCGCATAGTGGAGTGTCAAAAACCAAGGACAGTCATTGTGAGATTGAACTAGCCAACTCTGGGTGTTTTTCTGCACAATTAAGAGAGAAGATGTAAGCGTGTCTCAGAATATTATCCAGGCAAGGACTTTTAGAATATACTCTCTTTTCTACCCATTCAGTTATTTCCATTTTCAAACCTGTAAGTTCCTTTGTAGAACTGTCTTTTGCTTGGTCCCTCTTAGAGTTTCCTTGAAAGGCATGATCACTAGTGATTGGGAGAGTAGGCTACCTGTTCTTGCTCCCCCATTGACTAGCTCTGCCACCGAGTGTGTAACCCGCTGCGGAGCCCTCAGTGCCTTGCTGGCTTCATCTATGAAGTAGGGTGAGCAGCTAGACCTGTCCTGAAGATTTGATGAGTTTCTAAAACATCGTCTCATTCCTATTAGCAGTCCATAAGATTTGAGCTATTATTGTTTAGCTGGAAGAAAAGTGAGGGCGTTGGAGGCAAGTAGTGAGTAGAAGAAATAAGTGTGAGAACCTGCTATGGATTAAGCATTATGCTCAGTAAGTAACACAGAAGATGTTTAATACTCGCATACTCTACATGGAAGATGTCCGTTGTCTTCATTGCACATACGAGCACATTGAGGCTTACACCATTTTGAGGCTCATTCATTTAAAAGTTGGTGTTTAACTTCATAGTTAGCCCATGGGTATGGGTGCTGTTTGTGGTGGTAGTAGAAGACACAGGAAACCAGGTGTTAGTCTAAAAAACTTGTCTCCCTATTCCCTAATTTGAAATTTAACTTAATACAGCAATGCCTTGGCCAGTTCGGAGCCATTATATCCTGGTGCACACACTTGGTCATGACAATTCTTTCAGGATAAAATGCCTCACAGAAACATTCATAGGTAACCACCTGCAAAACAAAAGAAGTAATGATGTAAAATAATCCTTATGTTTGATTGAAGTATTGTTAACATGAGCTCTTTTTTAAAAATTCTTCCAACAGTAAAGCCTTTCCAAGAAAAAGAAAGTGAAACAGAGCAACTAAGAAAGAGGGGTAAGGCAGTCAGTTGTGTAAGGGAGAAGAAGCGATATATATATATATATATATATATATATATATATATATATATATATACACATATATACATATATATTCATATTCTTGAGACACCTTGTATAAACCAGGATAAATTGGGGACTATAGAACAATGAAAAGA
>PVJC01000123.1:0-75547 GCA_004026665.1 Murina feae | reverse complement strand
AACAGTAGTCAGCCTTTAAGTGCTTAGCATTTAAAAATTGCCTTTTTCAAATTAGTGTATGTAAGCCTCTCATCTTTTAAATACATATACTATCAATGTAGTTTGTCAATTGTTACCTCTTACTACTTTTCTTCTTCTTTTAAGATTAAAAAAACCATTCTCTGGTTTGTAGATTCAACCAGATTTCACCGTGCAAGTGAGAATTCTACTGGTGTGTGGCCAAAAGCTATACATCAAGCTTTTTTGAGATTATGGAGAAGCACATTTCTTCTAGGATAAAAATAAGGCAGATGAGTGCAGGTTTATTTTCTTATTGTATTTACTTACTTGTTTTCTTGAGTTAAGCAACTTACTAAGTACAGAGCACCCCCTATGAGCCAGATCAAAACTGCTCCTTAAATATCTCACAGTTGAAGAGGGTAGTCAAAAACGTAAATAATTTAATAGAATTGTTAAGTGCAACCATGGGGATTTGCGTAGCATTTCATGGGAACACAGAGGAAGAACACCACTTATACCTGGGATGTCAAGGAGGTGAACCCCAGTTAATGAAGCAAAAGGAGACGGGGAGACATATCCCTTAAGATATTGCCATTTCCACACACACACACACCCCAAACTCCCTATGTGGGAATAAATTCTGTACCTTCCAACAGCTTTTCAAGGTGCCCATGGCTCATAACTTAATAATAATTGGGTTTACCCAACTGGCCAAAATTCTATTCCTGACATGAGCTTCCATAGTTTTGTTTTAATGAAGAAATGTGTATCTTTGGAAAATATTTTATAAAATCACACAGTAGAATGCATATAGCAGTGGAATTGTTGAAGACAAAGGAAGTTTTGTCCTTCTTTAATGAGGATGAATGTTTCAAGTAGGATTGGAATAAAAATGGAACCAATTAGAAAATCATAGAAGCACTTAAGAAGAAATTTGTTGCTGAAAGAATTAGAATCCAATGGCATAGGAAGAATTTGATTAAATTTTAAAATAAAATAACTACCGTTTCCAATTGGAAAATCTAATGTCTCTTAGAGCTTATCAGTTATTTCTTGCTTACAAATGACTAGTGGTTAACTTGCCTCTTATTTTCCTCATTTTGAGTAGTATACTGTTACATGCTACTTATGGTGGGATTATTTGTGCAACATTACTGCTGAGATAACCATTAAGACTGTGCCTATAGAAATGTGGTCTCATAAGCTCATGTATACTTGGGTGGAAAAAGGGAAGGACCTAACTTAAATCTAACTTCCCAAATCAACTCTCCTTCTACAACAGAATGCTGCTGTTTAATAAGAAAATGTTGATTAAGCAGGACAGTCACCATATGTGTCAAATATCAAATGACCTTTTAGAAATGGAAAGTGACCAGTCAACTAAGTAATTGTCCATGAACAAAGGAATGGGACTAATGTTTGGAAAGGAGAATTGCAAAGACATGACTCGTGATGCTTTCATACCATGGGATGAATGAGTGGAACCTCTGACCCAGAAACTGTTGGAGGAAACAATATTTTGCGCAAAGTTGAATTTTTATATTTTTGCCCACAGCCTCGTCATGTGTTCAACATGCTAAAGAAGTATGTCCGTGCTGAACAGAAAGACAGGCAGCACACCCTAAAGCATTTTGAACACGTACGCATGGTGGATCCGAAGAAAGCTGCTCAGATCCGGTCCCAGGTGAGCACAAAGTATGGTGACCACCTGCAGCTTTGACCAGCCGGTGTTCTTGGTCTTTAAGTCAGATTTTCATTATTCCCAGAGGAGCCCTGGCTCTTATGAAACTACTCTTTAATAGCTGGTAAATTCTAAAGGCTTGTCTTAGAGCAACATGTGGTATGTCAGCTTCTGTGTTATTAATGAGGAATATAAAAATCTTCAATGCCTACTGCTATTGATTCTTAAAGGGACCATTTTAATCTCATGACTAAAATGAAGAACACAAATGCTATATAAAGCAAAACCTCTAAAATTGGTTCAACTACATTGTAGTAGGTAATCAGAAACTCACAATGATTGGGTATAATGTGAGCCTGTAAGTCCTGTAATAAGTATATTTTATATTCCTCCGTTCCCAACTGGCATCTACCTCTGGAAACATGAAATTCCTACATTTCTTTAAATAGAAGGATTTAAAATATATCTATATTTTGTTGCATGAAATATCCAGTAGAATTAAAATATGTTCTCATCTATTTCCAAATTTGCAAAGAAATATAACTAGGACATCAGAGGTTATTCAGGGGCCTCAGTAGTAAGAATCAGAGTTGGATGAAATGATCTTTTTAGTTGACTTTATACTTTATGGTTGCAAGCATACAATATAATGGGGAGCTTAAAGCAGCTCTAAAGTTAGAGAACAAAAAATGGGAGAAGAAGGAACATAAGGATGCCCTTTAAGGTTAAAAGTTTCAGCAGTGTTTTGTCAGTTTCACTTTGATGTTTGTATCTGTCCGTGGTGCTTGGTAAGGAAAATAGCTATTCCTAATTCCAAAGATGGCTTACCTGGAACTGTCTTCCTTTGATGCAGGTGATGACCCACCTCCGTGTGATTTACGAGCGCATGAACCAGTCTCTCTCCCTCCTCTACAATGTTCCTGCTGTGGCCGAGGAGATCCAGGATGAAGTTGGTAAGTCACCTGTTCTTTTGATGCTGTGCATATCAACATACTCTGCTCCTGTAGGGGAACATCAGAGAAGGAATTCATCTGCAACAGTAATCACCAGTGTTCTCATGTGTGGAAGGAAAAAGAGCAGACTTGGGAGCTGGAACTAGCTCTCCCCTTAGCAACTGCATGGGGTCTTCAGTATCCATATTCACAAAAGTATGGATACTTAGAACTTGACTTAGGACATATCTGTGCAAAACGAACCATTTATTATTGGATTTTACTTGTCAGCAGTTGTCTTCTGATTTTGTCACCTCACAGCGCTTTGGAACTTCACAGTTCAATGAAGACAACTCTTCGTCTTTTAATGCTCTATTGTTGTAACCGGTGTGTCACGTTATAGCCCCATTTTATAGGTGAAGAGCTGAAACTTACAATTTAAAAAGTTACCAGCCTATGTCACACTTATCATAAGTAGCACAGCAAAAGCACGAAACTGTGACTTCAGACCTTGAGGTTATTGTTAGAGTCAGTAGCTCACATCTTTCTTAGAAGCCTTCCCCTGTCCCCCTGCCCACAATAGCCATAGTTATTGTCTGAACCACGTTATTGTTTAAACATAATTAAACGATGTGCCCATATCTTTTATTAAACTTTTATTTTGCAATAATCATGCACTCATAAGAAGTTGGAAAAATAATGCGAAGTCTAGTGTGCACATCACCCACTTCCCCAATAGTAACATCTTACATGACTGCAGTACATTATCAAAACCAGGAAACTGACATGTGTTCTCACTACCTTTTATGTCCCCGGTTCTCCTAATGACATGTGTAAGTTCTCCCATCCCTGTTTTTCCTGGAGAGGGGAATCAAGTGTCACATGGCATAATTCTTCAAATGCCCATATTTGTTTAACTTAACCTCGCAAAAATACATGGATGGCAATTATGCTAGTGAATCTTTCAACATAAAAGAAATGTATGTCACCCTGGAGATTTGGTGCATAAACTGTCCACAAATAATCAATATACATGTAGTATATCTCTCTCTGTAATAAATCCTGCCCTTTGGTAATTGGGGTGGAAATAGATGCAGGTTATCTGAAATCAGAATAGCCAGGGTATTATAGATCGGTAGACCCATTACAGGAATTCCTCCTTGCAATGGTCCAAAGCGCTTCCTGTCTTGTTTTTTACATTTTGTGCCAAAGCTCTTCTACTCTTTCTTTTCTAATTTAGTACTTCCTTGTAAATATTATTTGTGTTATCATCAGGCAAGTGTTTGGCATGGATCAGATGATGATGATGGTCTGATCAGTCCTGTGTGTTAACAAACAGAATCAAGTGTACTTCAGATGACATGCTTTGAAAAGAAACTACATCATCTACGCTTTTGTTCAAAAGGAGGAATTCACTGTCGAGCAAGATCTTAGGAGGAGAGTCAATAGAGTTTTTAGTCTACACCATGGAAGGAAGACAGGATTTCCAATTAATTTTTTACTCTGTTAAGTTTCTTGAAGAACTGAATATTCTTGTTAAATGTATTTGTAGGATAGACATGTAGAAGGAGCCTTCAAAATACAGTACATTAAATTAGTATAAGAAAATCTTCCAATAAGTTGCAGAAGAGACAAAATCAAAGAAATCATTACATTCTTAATGAACTGAAGCCCAGATATTCTAGATGCATGCATCTCTGCCTTAGAGCTCTCTTAACAAGCTCTTTTGATGTATGTGTGGCTTTAATTGAGGTGTTATCAATAGTATCAAACTCTAGAGGAATAAGCCATTGCACAGGACTAGAAAGTTGATGACCACTAATAATTTACTCTCACCCAGTAATTATGGTTGAGTCTTTCTAATTAAATTATCAGGAGTTTTTTATTCAGCAAGATAGTACTAAAACCATGGCCACTAATGAGTCATGCTTCCACAGAACAGATGGAGATTCAGATATCTCGAGTGTTGAAAAATGCGTAAGAACAGGGCAACAGTAAACTTCAAATCTCGGTGACAGGAAGGATAAGCAGATCATTAGAATCATGGAATTTTTTTTTTTTTGAACAAAAGGAAGGCTCAACTATTAAGTTGGATTAACAGCATGTTACTTTCTAATCTTTTTGTCATTGTAAGTATACTAGATACCAAATCCTGAAAGATAATCTATTTTTAAAACTTTCTTGCCTTATTTTTAAATGGTTGTTTCCAATAGAAAGAGAAGCTGGCAATGATGAACTTCCATTAATTGGACGTGTGCACCATTTGAGCTCCTAACGCCAAAGCTAAAGAAGCAAGAGCTCCCTGGGGAGAGTGGCTTTTCTGAATTGAGTTTTTAGTTGTTTCTTGTGGTTGTTCTTCATTTGAAGGAACATTTAAAAATAACTCACTTTCAAAGTAGGAATATCCTATATAATAAAAAGGTAATATGCAAATTGACTCTAACAGCAGAACAGCTGGGAATGACTGATCATTATGATTCTCACTGACCACCAGGGGGCAGATGCTCAATGCAGGAGCTGCCCTTTTTGGTCAGTGAACTCCCACAGGGGGAGCTCTGCTTAGCCACAAGCCAGGCTGACGGCTGCCAGTACAGTGGTGGTGGTGGTGGGAGCCTCTTCTGCCTCCTCAACAGCACTAAGGATGTCCCACTACAGCTTAGGCCTACTCCCCGCTGGCAAGTGGACATCTCCTGAGGGCTCCTGGGTTGCCAGAATGATGTCTGACTGCCAGCTTAGGCCCAGTCCCCTGGGGAGTGGGCCTAAGCCAGCAGGTAGACATCCCCTTAGGGGTCCCAGACTGCAAGAGGGCATAGGATGGGCTGAGCCCCTGCCCCTCGAGTGCACAAATTTTTGTACACTGGGCCTCTCGTACCTGAAATGATGGGTGCTAATTGTTTAAGCTGAGAGGTATTTGGAAGTTCTTTGTAGTATTCTAAAATGCAGATAAAACCTGTACAATATGGTTTATTGTTTGAAAAGCATCCTTCAATACAAAGAAAAAAGCAGAATAAGTTAACAGTTCGCACTTTACTTTTATGATTTATTTTCTTGTTGATGCCCTTTCTTAACTAACAATCATACATTAAAATGCTCGGTATTATTTTCCCATTGCTTTTTAGAGAGAGTAAGAGGGGGGAGACAAAGAGAGAGAAACATCGATGTGAGAGAGACACATCGATTAGTTGCCCCCCCACCACCACCAGTTGCCTGGGCCAGGGAAGAGCCTACAACCAAGGTATGTGCCCCTGTCCAGAATCGAACCCAGGACCCTTCAGTGTGAAAGTCATATCTCTCTCTATCCACTGAGCCAAACTGACTAGGCCCCCCTTACTATTTAAAGTGGCTGTTTGGGACTTTATTTTTTATTCAACAAATGATGGAATCATTATTTGAAAAATAATATGCCTCCTCCTCAATGTCCATGTTCTGTTTTAATCACCTTTGAACCCTTCAAAAAGACAGAATCCCCTTGTTTCTTCTGGTTTTTTTTGGCTCAACCTTTGCTTTGCCAAATTGCTGTTTCAGAATGATTGGGCCTTTTTGCCCTCTGTAGTCTCCCTTAAATCTATGCTAAAAGGATTCCATTTTCTCTTACTGCTGGCACTAAGGTTATTTATCAGAGTGCTTCATTTTGCAGCTACCTCAAGGCTAAAAATACTGTAGCTCTCCATTTAGAGCTAGCTCTTTCACAGAATGCTGTAATGACCAATTTATGAGAAAGGCAGGAGGAAGGAAAGAGGACAGGAAGGCATAATTGTCTCCTACCCTGCGCTTTTGGTCTTTGAGCATTCAAAATTAATAAAAAACATGAATTATTATAAACCAGATGTTGGAAGGAATCTCGGGCAGAACAAATCCAGAATGGGGTAGGATTGAGATCTATGGCAGCAGATCAAGAAACTTCTGCTAAGGAACGAATGCTTATAATTTCTTACTACAATTTGACTGTGGCCACTGGATCAAATTTTCTACCCGTTGGGAGGAAACACAGCATGCCGATTTCAAGGACAGTGTTTCCATTCTCTGTTCCTAATAAACCTATTGATTTGGGGACTTAATGAATTCAAAGTAGTCTAGGTTTAAAATAGAATATTTACAGTACTAGCCAGACCAACAAAAGAGCATTCATTACTACTGAGACTTTTATGCATCCTTGTGCATAATTGTTAGTTGAGAAAGGGCATCAACAAGAAAAGAAATCATGAAAGTGGAGAGAAATATTAATTTATTCTGCTTTTTTTTTCTTTGTTTTTCATTAGAAATTACTTTTAAGTGTATGTCGATTTTATAATTTATAGCTGACTTAAGTATTGGGGAACAAGAACATTTATTTATATCATAAATTATCAAAGATGTGTTTCTTCTTTGGTTTTACAATAGTCTCAATGCTTCTTTTTATATTTTCCCCAATACTGTTATCTGAATTACAGGCATGGCCGGTGTTTGTTTGCCTACCTCTATGCTTATCTCTGTACCCCTCTTAGCAAGACAGTTAGCTCTTCCAAAATAGGACCACTCATTTTATCTTTTATTTATCTTTTTTAATCAAGGTATAATTGATATATAACACTATATTCGTTTCACATAACGATTCCATATTTCTGTACGTTGTGAAATGATCACTACAATAAGTCTAGTTAACCTTGATCACTATACATAGGTACAAATTTATTTTTTCTTATTATGAGGACTTTGAAGATCTACTACTCCCTTAGCAACTTTCAAATATGTCATATTGTACCATTAACTGAAGTGAGATCATATGGTATTTGTCTTTCTCTATTAGATTTATTTTATTTCACATAATGCCCTCAGAGTGTATCAGTGTTGTCACAGATGGCAAGATTTTATTTTTTATGGCTTAGTAGTATTCCATTGAGAATGCGTGTGTGTGTGTGTGTGTGTGTGTGTGTGTGTGTGTGTGTGTGTGTGTGACATCTTTATCCATTCCTCCATCAATGGACATTTAGTTGTTTTTATATCATGGCTGTTATTATTGCTGCAATGCACATCAGGGTACATGTATCTTTTGACGAACTCAAGCAAATGTCTTTGTGAGCTTTCCTTTGAATCATGACTATAGCACAGTAGTTTAGTCTGTTTTCATGCCATTCTCTTATTTTTATGTGTGTGGGCATTTGCACCAAGTGGGTGAAGCCTGAGGCAGTGCCTCCCACACCCGCTCTGCTGGTTTCTGTGATGAGTCAGTGCGGTTCTTGGGTTCTTTTTATTAACTCACCAGCTTTGACGTATGGCCCTATAATTTGAATAAACATCCAAAAAGGAATCCTAACTAAAATGATTAGGGAGTGAAGTCAGACCACAGTGGTGGCTGCTAGACCGCTTCCTGGCATGGAACCCTACAGCAGATGTGTCCTGGTTTTATATTCGTGGAGTCTTGGGAACAACCAATGATTTTAGACTGGAACAAGGAATGGCTATTTTGTTTTTCACAAGCAGCTGCCTGCAAGGTCCATATTTAAAAAGAGGAGAATAAAAATCATAGTGATGTTTGCCACCCTGAGTATAGAGCCATTGAAACTTGAGACTAATTTGGAAATATATTTCCACAAAGACTAACTGGGAATGAGAGGAATATGTTCCCACGTGAGACCGTTTGGAAGGAATGCTAATTTGCATCTTGCTGTTCAACTCAAATAAATATTACAAGGCATTTCCCAAATGAGTCCTATTACTCTCTGTTTATAGTTCTTCTGTCATATACACTATGGGCTACTTTAGACGGTAAGTCATACACAGTGGGGTATAATATCTCACCTTAAATAGGTGATCATTCTGTTAACCTGCTCCAAATTATGAGGCATGTCCAAAGGCATGTTGACTCAGTATAAATCAAAACACTATTCAGAAGAGTCTTTTGGACTTGGAGCGAGAGACAGATGGTCAAAAGACCGAGACCAGGTTGTTACTTTATTCGACTGCCTGTTGACTGATCCGTTGACCTAAGACGGGATTTAAAGTAGCTTATTTAGTGTGCTTAGTTTTGTCATAAATGTTCGTTTACATGGGCTCATGAAAGCAAAGGTTAACTCTTATGTATTTCTTTGAAACGGCAAGTAATGACTCCTCATATTGTCTTGTGCAGGCCTCTATATCTTTGCTTTTGCTTTGAGTAGCATTTAGATTAGTCTGTCCGGCCCTTGCAAGCAAATAGGGGAACTATGCGTTCAATTTCCTTTTTGCCATTGAACTTGATAAAGCTGCTCCTAAGGCCGGTAGAGACCAGAGACGTTGTCCTCTTACGAAGAGAAGGGCCAGCTGCAAGTTCCATGCCTCTCAGAAGCCATAGCCTGAGCCAGCCTGGCCTTGGTTCACCATCTGGTTCACTTCTTCTCTTGCAGAGGCTGTAATAGTGAAGCGAAGCTCTGAGCCTGCAGCTTCTGAGGCTTCGCCAAGTTATGAAGGAACTTCCTGGGGCATGAGCTGGGGGTGCCAAAGGGAACATATCATATTAATATGTATACTTACTAGCATTTCATGCTGTTTTCAGTAAGGAAACTCTAGAAGAAAACCAAATTTCACATTCCAGACTTGGGCCAGGGTGTGTGGGAGGGCTGAGAGAGAGATTGCCGTTTAACATGCTAAATTAGTTTTCTTTTGCAAAAACCTGTCTTCATTTTGTTGATAATTACTGAGCCTTGAAAGAAAACGGGTTTACCCTCAGATGAGAGTCAGTATATTAAAGGAAAGTTGCCAAGCATGCCCTTACTGATGTGACATACACTAAGAGAAGTATTTTCTACGTAGATGGACTTGAACACCCCTCTGCAGTTGTGTTCTAGAATCACATTATAAAAACTGTATGCCACAAACCTACAAAAATCTGCATTTTCCTTATCCCCCCAGGTAATTCTTCAGACGCCTTAAAAATCATGATTACATACCTAAATTATGTGTACATTGGTCTGAACTAAGAATGGCAATCCTCGTTGAAAATCAGTATATCCTGGTAAATTAGCCATGTGACTTCCGAGTGGTGCTGACTTCCAAAACTGTGATTATGTAAAATATTACAGTGAAGCATTATTAACCTAAAGTTCAACCATATAGAGAATTTGTTTAGGTGTGACAGAGTCGATGGCTATATTTTATTTATCCACGTTAAGCTTATTATTAGCTATGAAAAGGGATTGGCATAAACTGCTTATTCACATTGATTAACTGGTTCTCTAAAAGGACTAAACAGCACAAGCACAGGGCAAGCTTCAGTCAGAAAACGCCATACTTTATAACAGCTCCCCCATTTGCTCTTTTGTTTGCTGTTTCAGAAATTGTAAATCTACTCTGTTTACCAAAATCTTTTCCTCCCTCCTTAGATCCTTCACTTGGTATTATGAATACTGGCACGTTAGTTAGATCATCTGTTTAGGCTCTCTTCCATTCCAAAGTGATACTATTTTAATAAGGCATGAAAGGGAAAATCCACAAAATGTATGCCTGGAGTTGTCAACCTTGTAAATGACACATAGTGAAAGCTTAATCGTGGAGGATTGTCACAGAGCCTGATGTTAGCTCAGGGAACATGAGTCATCTTACAGAACTGACAGAAAAAGAGGACCAGGGAAAAGCGGGCTGAGCACCAACTCTGGGAGCCTGGCCTGAGAGGCAGCTCTCTCTGTTAACAGGAGTATAAGTATTTTGCGGGTTATGCAGGAAAGCACATTATATTCTTCTGCTTCTTAAAGTATTTTGTACAGTCACGTGGCGCAGAAATCATACATAATCTCCTCTGTTTTCCCCCAAACAAATAGACCACATAACTGGAAATGTCCCAGACCCATGGGGAAACTGTCATTTGGCGTTTTCTCGCTGCCTGCAGCAAGGGAAGGGAGCAGAGGAGAGCCCTTGAGAATGTTTTTGGCAATGGCCATTGCAAAGTAAAGGAAGTGAAAATCCTCAAAGGTCAAGTATACTTTCAGACGTCGAACTGGGCCACATCTGAAATAGATCCCTTCCTTGTCATTTCTAGGAAAGGAGTGGGACGGGAAATTCACTCCACAGCTCTGCCCACCAATTGGTAATTTACAATGCTTCTCTCATCTTCAGCTACCACCTTTTCCAAAAAAAAAACAAAAAGAAGAAGAATGAAACAAAAATCCCTTAGAAAATGCTGTTCTGACCTTTGGTCTTCCATTTATCTGGGTAGGACTAGGTGGATGGCTTAGTGTGAGCTGCTATTACAAAATACCACAGATTGGGTAACTGAAGCAACAGGATTTTTTTTCCCTCACAGTTCTGGAGGCTGGAAGTCCAAGATCAGGGTCTTTGCAGGTATGGTTTCTCCTGAAGCCTATCTCCTTGGCTTGCTGATGACTGCCTTCTGCTGTGTCCTCACATGGCCATTTCTCTGTGAGGAGTGAGAGAGATCTCTGTTGTCTTTTTGTTTTTCAGACCTAGTGGATTAGGGCTCATGCTTATGACTATACTAGAGGCCCAGTGCACAAAAATTTGTGCACTCGGTGGGGGGAGAGGGGGTCCCTCAGCCCAGCCTGTGCCCTCTCGCAGTCTAGGACCCCTCAGGAGATGTCCACCTACAGGCTTAGGCCCTCTCCCCGGGGGAATTGGGCCTAACCTGACAGTCACACATCCCTCTGGCACCCAGGAGCCCTTGGGGGATGTCCACTTGCCAACGGGGAACAGGCCTAAGCTGCAGTCAGATATCCTTAGCGCTGCTGAGGAGGCGGGAGAGGCTCCCGCCACCACTGCTGTACTGGCAGCCGTCAGCCTGGCTTGTGGCTAAGCAGAGCTCCCCCTGTGGGAGTGCACTGACCACCAGGGGGCAGCTCCTGCATTGAGCGTCTGCCCCCTGGTGGTCAGTGTGAATCATAATGACTAATCATTCCCAGTTGTTCTGCTGTTAGGATCAATTTGCATATTACCCTTTTATTATATAGGATATGACTTTACCTCCTTAAAGTATCTGTCTCTTGAGTATATAGTCACATTGGCCTGAAGGCTTCGATGTATGACTTTTGGGGTAACACAAGTCAGTTTATAAGCGGTTGGTTACATCGTGCTTCTGGACAGACACAGTGTACGCCCTCATCAGTATTCATCAGTAATCATCTATTTAATGTACATGGATGGTGACTTTATCCCCAGAAAGTCAGAGGGACCATGAAAGATATTTGTCCTGCTTCTGCACCCTAAGTCATTGAAACCAAGTTTCGCTTTAGCGGTCTTCACTCTGCCTGTATGAGCTTCAAATGTATGACCTCTTTGGCATATAAAGCATATATTTAACCTGAAGAGATTTGAAGACTTTTGAAAACTTGTCTTTTTACTAATTTATCTATACTCTTTTAGGCTCCTGGAGAGAATTTTTTTTGTTAAGATCAGATTGTCAAAAATTACCCCTAAAGTGAAATTGATGTGCTGAATTTTATGGATGACTCCAACTGTCCCAACCTCACTCAGCGTAGTTGTTGAGCGTAGGAATGACAGCAGACTCGGTTCTGGAATTCAACATGGTAATATCATCACCCTGGAGTTAGTAAAGCCTTAAACCAGCCAGGCATTGGGTATGCATTTTGCTGCCAGGGACAGCTCAGCTTCTGGTGTCTTAGAGAGGATGTGACATAACCTCTGTGCTTCTTAAGTGTTTGAAACTGAAGACCTTCTACTTCCTTGCTGAGCTTAAGAGTTGACACTGGTGTCCAAAATTCCCATGGTCTTATCAGGATATGCCATGTTGCCACTGATGGCCAAGAAAGGCAGGTGGATAGTGTGCCCTGTAGAAGAGTGTTGGGAGAGAGGAGCTGAGAGCTGAAACAGCAGCACTTAAACTCCACTGAAACACTTTCTGGTGCTTGGAGGGTGAACATTTCTGCACTGATGGGGCTAAATTAAACTCTTAGATTATAGAGCTCTTTTATTCCTCTCCCCATCTACCTATCCCAGCCTTGAATGCAGAGCTCACCAAGAAACCACAATGCAGTTATTAGAGCAAGAAATTGTTATCTTATTAGCAAATGGTTAATATTCACTTATGGGCAGTGTATTAGTTTCCTGGGGTGTCTATAATAAATTACTAGAAATTGGGTTTGCCTGAAGCAACAGTTGATTTTCTCATCATTCTGGAGGCCCAAAGTCCAGAATCAGGGGGTCCACAAGGCTGTGCTCCCTCTGAAGGCTCTGGGGAGCATCTGTTGCATTACTTTCTCTTGTTTCTGGTGCTGCCTACAACCCTAGGCATTCCTTTGGCTTGTAGAGACATCATTCCCATGTCTGCTTTCATCTCCACATTAGTATTCTTTTGTCTCTGTCTCTGTGTGTCTTCTCCAGTATGATCAAGAGCCTGCCTTATTGCAGTAGAGTCCATCCTACTCCATATTGGATTGAGGTCCTATATTATTCTAGTACTAGAGGCCGGGTGCACAAAATTTGTGCACTGGGGGAGGACGAGTATCCCTCAGCCTAGCCTGCACCCTCTCCAATCTGGGACCTCTTAGAGGATATCCAACTGCTAGTTTAGGCCTGACCCCTGTCCATCCCCTAACCATTCCCCTGCCAGCCTGGTCCCCCCCAACTACCCTCCCCTGCAGGCCCAGTCACCCCCAACTGCCCTCCCCTGCTGGCTTGGTCGCCCCTAACTGCCTTCCCCTGCCGGTCATGTTGTTGTGGCCATCTTTGGCCACATAGGGTGGCTATCTTGTGCAAGGATGCGATGGTCCATTTGCATATTGCCTCTTTATTATATAGGATAATTTCACCTTTACTTCATTGCATCAGCAAAGATCCTGTTTCCAAATGAGGCCACATTCACAGGTATCAGGAATTAGGACTTCAACATACCGTTTTGGGGAACATAATTCAAACCATATCATGCAGTTTAATTTTTTTTCTTTTCCTTGACTTGTATGAATTTAAAAAATTGACCCAAGTTTCTTCCTGAATCATTATCAAATTTAAGTCAGGTTCTGCTTGTCTTGAATTGATGATCTCTTTGTTTAAAAAGTATAATTTCCATATTTAACTAGTACAAATTGTGAAAGGCTTTCAAAGCTTTGCATTTGCTTGAGGCTGATTAATGAGTAAATTTGTAAACTGTGGCTGTTTTAATTTGCCGGGGTTAATTAATGTTTACTGCACTTTGAAGATGAAAAGACATATATAAATGCACCATAATGTTAATCATTTTTTAATTTGTTGTGGAGCGTAAAGTATATTCGAATTGCTTACATCATTTTTTTTAAATAAAAAAAAAGACTGTTGGAACACTATGGTAATTAGTGGAGAGGACTCTAAAATTTTGAGGTGAATTAATTACATATTATTGATGATATCCCGTTTTAATACTATATATTCCAAGAAAGGTCATTACGTTTTTACTCTCATTATATAAAAAATACAGAGTAGAAATCTCAAAATTGATAATTATATAGTGTATATATAGTGTATGTATGAGGTCAAAATTGATAATTATATAGTGTATCATAATTTAGATAAAGTCTGGATTTGTTTGTTTTTGCTTTGGCTTTTTAGTTCTGAGTTGAGACTTTTGGAACAATGTAGAAAAAAAGGCTAGCTGTGCTGAAATGAAAATAAGATTTTAAAGCAACATTTTGAAAGAGAAGAAATTACTAGAATTTCTTGTAAATTTTTAACTAGAGAAGCATCAGAGGCTGGAATAAGGTCTAGTGCTGAGACTGGAAGTGATTTGAAGGAAAGACTGGGGTAAGGTCTCCCCTATGAAGCCAGAAGCTGAGCATCATGGAAAGTGATTGCCTCAGGCAGTGGAATGAATGGCTTATCCATTCTTGTGAGCAGGTGGCCATCGGGGATAATGTTCCAACATGGTCAATGGAACACACCTTCTGGTACCAGGATCCATAGTTCAGGAGGCAAGTAAAAGTGGCACTGGCCTCAGGGACACCACCCATTCCACTTCACCATTATCTGAAAAGAGAGTGAATCCAAGGTTAAAGAAGCAAAAAGGTTGGGTCTGCTTTATTTTTCATCTCCTACACAGTTTTCTACTTTGTTCTTTGCAGAATAAAAAAAAAAAAAAATAAGATTGCTCTTTTTAAAATCACCTCATGGATACTAACATTGAAATAATTTAAGAAAAAAAAAAGACCCATAATTCTTTGTTTGGATATGAACAGTAACCACCAATCCGACGATATTGTTAACCACTGCTGTTAGACTCTAAGGAATTTTCATCAAAGACATGACACTTCATTGTGGGTGGAGCTATTCATTCTCTAGCAGAATTCAATACACACAAAAAATCGCCTAGGAGAAATCTAATGTGAGCCTTTTCCCAAAAACCCTACAGAATTCTTCTGAATCCTGGAAAAGTCCCATTTTCCTTCCAGTGCTTCCCTGTGGGCTGTTTCAGCATAGACATGAGCTTTCTCGGCCCATATTTTCCATGTCGCCAAGACATCGCCACTACAATGTGCTGGAATACTGCAAATTCAACGTGTCTTAAGTAAAACCTCTGCTTCTTTCCTATATCTGCCCTTCTGATAGTCAAAACTCAGGCCGAGAATAAAAATATTACCATCTACCCGATCACACCTCTACCCTGCTTCACCACGACCATCAAAGTCACACTCTTTTTTCCTTGTATCTCGTCTTGAATGCCTTTCTGGCTTTATCACTCCAGTATACATTTTTACCCACCATCCCCTTCCTCTTTCTTTAATGTTGACCTGCCACTTAAGTATCTATAATCCTCAGATTCCCCTCCATCCCTGCTGGCTACTCAACACGTAGAATTCCTGTAGTCTGGGTTTTGCTAATTGCATACTCCGGTGCACGTCATGTATTCCTCTGCCCACTGTATCCTATAAACTTCAAGTTCTGGCTTCTGTTTAAGCTGCTTCCCTTGTGCGCTACAGCCAACATTGTCCCAGCTCTCAGCAAATTCATCCTCTGCGCATTGGTACATGCATTTATATCTACTACAACGGTGCTGTCTCTTCCTCAGAAAATCTGTCATATCACTCACTATCCCCAGCCCAGAAATCCCAGCTTTTTTTTTTTTTCTCGCTCTGTTCATACTGTTTACCTTAACACTTTTATGGGAGTTATTTTCACGCCCATCTTTCCTCTGGGCCATGCACTCTGAATAAAAAGGAATTGCCTTATTTATTGCACTGGCCTGAGAGATGGGAGATGGTTGGATTTCTGAACCACTGAATGAATGAATAAATGAATGAATGAGCTCATTAATTAATGAGAAAATGGTTTTGTTTTTCTTGGCTTCACATTATTTTCCTTAAAGTGAGTCCTTTCAGCCTCCCACTCCTGCTGTATTAATGCTTCCCTGAAGGCAGACACACTCCATCCATCTCCAGGCCCCAGATGCCAAGCACTCTCCATCACCAGGCTCGATTTCCCCTGCATGTTAAGTGATCACATAAATCAGCTACTGCAGAAGAGGAAGGACCGCTGCTCTTGCAGAACTGTGCACTAAAGAGCACGTTTTGTGTTAAAGTCAACACAGACAGGCCAGTGCGCAGAAGAGCAGAGGGGGTTGGTGTGTGTTTTTTAAATCTGCAGAAATAAACACTTCCAATGAGCTAGCATGTATACAAACATGCTGTGATGGCTGCAAGAACAGGCAAGCCCTCCCTTGTGACATGTATGTATTTATATAGGTACTAGTGGCCCAGTGCACGAAATTCATGCACATTAAAAGGGGATTAATTAGAGGAAATATTTTAATATTGCTATTTGCCCTTTCTCTATAATAGAAGTGTCAGAGATTAAAGAAAATTAGTAAAACGTATATGAAAATTTTCCTCCTGTCAGAGTCTGGGGTACACCACGGAACCCAGAGTCAAGTCTCCAACCACCCACGTGCACCTCAAAATTGCTTGAGCCCAAAACCTGGCCGGCCCCCCTTCATTGGGCTAGATTCAGACCTGGCCAGTCCCACCCTGTCAAGCCCTGCAAGGTGGGGGGTGCAGCCTAAGGTCCCCTGGGTGCCAGGGCAGGGAGGCACAGCCTGAGGTCCCCCATCAAGCCCCACTGGGTGGAGGGAGTGGCCTGTGATCCCCCAGCCTGGCACAGGGGCAGGGGGCACAGCCTGAGGTCCCCTGGCCTGGTGCTGGGGTGGGGGGCATGGCCTGAGGTCCCCCAGCCCAGCACCAGGGCGGGGAGCACACCTTGAGGGCCCCTGTCAAGTCCTGCTGTGTGGGGGGCACAGCCTCAGGTCCCCTGGCCTGGGGCCAGGGTGGGGTACATGGCCTGAGGTCCCCTGGCTTGGCACCAGGGAAGAGGGTGCAGCCTGAGTTTCTCTGACCTGGTGCCAGGGCGGGGGGAGCAGCCTGAGGTCTTCCATCAATCCCTGCCGGGTGAGGGGTGTGGCCTGTGGTCCCTCGCCAAGCCTTGCTGGGTAGGGGGCATGGTCTGAGGTCCCTCAGCCTAGCACCTGGGTAGGGGGCATGGCCTGAGGCCCCCCCATCAAGCCCTGCAGGTAGAAGGCACGGCCTGAGGTCCCCTGTCAAGCCCCATGCAGGAGGAGGGTGGGCGCACAGCCTCAGGTCCCTGCTGATTGCTCCTTAAGGCTTGTTATGGGAACTTAGCCTCAGCTGTGGGTACAAAATGACAAGTGATGGTCAATTTGCATATTCCCTCTTTATTATATAGGATACTTGTTCTGATCTTATTCATACTGACCTGGTCCCCTTATTATAATTATCAGCATAAATCTTTAGGCTTCTGGAGCGAAATTAACTAAGTATGGGTGTTGACAATTTCACTTTCTACCACCAGCTAGCAGGCTTTGCTAACCAATACGTCCTTCCAAAGATAAAGTCCGTCAATTAAGCATTTACCAGATGAATCCATTGGAATGCACTTCCTTCATAGCAGAGAATGATTGCTGGCTATTGGGGGAGGCACTGTTTCCCATTCCTTTGGTTTCTTTGGGTCTGCCCCAGGCTATCTGTTTCCCAGGTAAGATAGACTCTCACAAGTTTGGGAAAGAGTGCTGCTCAGAAGGACCAGCACTTACAGTGTGCAGGTTGGACAGGACCAAACTATAGAGGCACCCCTCAGACTCCCTCCCTCTTCTGGTGCAACTGAGGATACACAGGGAAGCTGAAATCCAGTTTACATGCAGCTACAAGCCATGTGCCCTGTGTATGACTCATTTCCCAAAGAAAGTATTATGTGGTCTAGTAAGGGCCTGGCCATTATCAGTAATAAAGGTGATGCTTTTGTCTCTACTTGCTCTCCCTTGATTGGTGCAGAGCTCAGGTGAGAAAGGAGATATTATGGATTGATGCCCAGGCACCCCAACACCAACAGCAAAGGCTGCAGGACAGGATGGGCCCAAATTATATAAAGGCCCCTGAACAACTTTGCCTTTATTAAAATACTAGAGGCATGGGGGTGAGGGATCCCCTCAGCCCAGCCTGCACCCTCTTCAATCCAGAACCCCTAGGGGGATGTCCAACTACCAGTTTAGGCCCTATCCCTGGGATGGGGCCTAAATTGGCAGTCAGGGATCCCTCTCACAATCCTGGACCGCTGACTCCTAACCACTCCTGCCTGCCTGATCACCCCTAACTGCCCACCCTGCCAGCCTGGTTGCCCCCAACTGCCCCCCCTTGCTGGCCTCGTCACCCCTCACTGCCCTCCTCATTGGTGTGTTTGCCCCTAACTGCCCCCCTTGCTGGCCTGGTCACCCCCAACTACCCCCCTGCCAGTCTGGTCGCCCCATGCAGCCTGCTGTTTGGTTGTTTGGTTACCTTTCACTGCCCCCCCCCCAGCCTCATCACCCCACGCAGCCTGCTGTTTAATCATTTGGTTGTCCCTCACTGCCTCCCCTGTTGGCCTGGTCACCCCACACAGCCTGCTGTTCGGTCAACCGGTTTTTCGGTCGTCACGGTCACTGCCTTTATATATAGAGAGAAAGATGTGCAGGGGCAGTAAAACTATTTTTGAGTATTTTTCAAAAATAATCTTCCTTGCCCTGGCTGGGCAGCTCAGTTAGTTGAAGGGTCATCCCATACACCAAAAGGTTGCAAGTTCAATTGCCAGTCAGGACACATACATAGGTTGCAGGTTCCTTCCTCATCAAGTTGCATATAAAAGCCAACCAAAAGATGTCTCTCTCTCTTCCTCGTCCTCTCTTTCTAAAAATCAATAAAAAGACATCCTCAGATGAGGATTAAAAATAATTTTAAAAAGCAATAATCTCCCTCCTTCTGCTTTCTTGTGCTCACTAGAAGCATCAGCAGTTTTTGAAAAATAAAATGTGATATTAACCCAGGTAGTGCAAACCTCAGATTTTATTTTGTTTTCCCATTTACTCTATATCTGAGAACTTAATTAGAAGTAAAAACAAATAAACAAATAAACTATACCAACTATGCAGAACAACCCACCAGAAAATGGAAAAATACGTGCTGTGGAATGAAATAGGAGAAAATTTCATCCTCCCGATTCCATCTCTGTGTCCTCAGACCTGATGCTTGCAGTCCCAGGGGCCTCTGCATGCTTAGTAACCTCACTGCGTTTACTCTCATTGACCACAGTCATAAAACTTAGGTCATAAAGCAATGATGGGAAGAGATGAAATAATCAATTCTGTAGAGGATAAAACTGTTTTTTCAAAATGGCTCTCGGTTTGCTCTGGTGGTGGAATTGCAGGTGAATCATTGTTATTGCTTTTGTTTTCTACCTCTTGTGCGCAGAATTTATGTTCCTCTTGCAATTAGTACCAACTGTTAGGTTTGCATTAAAGGAGGAATCGCAAAGAAGCCCTGGCTTATGCCACAGGGTTAGGCTCTTGAAGACATGTTTGCAGAGAGAATTCCACATGATCCTGATTAGTCTGAAACTCCTTGAGTTTAGCTGTGAAAGTACACATCTCCAGCTAGTTTTTCCTCTAGCCTGTGAAGAGACCACTGTTTCCTGAGTTGAAAACCACATGAAAGAATTGCCTTATGTGTAAGAGTCAGGAGGAATAAAAATCACATTCATTTTTTCTTTTTTTTCTTTTTTTAGTTTGCATAGGATGCATAGTTTATATCTGTTTATGTTAATGATCATATATGAATGTTTACCATATTGGCTGACGAGAGGAAAAATCCAGATAAATACAGGTTGAATCTGGTGCTACAATTTTAGCTCTGCTGGACTGAACTTTCCTTTCTTTGTGTTTTTTGTTGTTGTTAATCCTCACCCAAGGATATTTTTCCATTGATTTTTTTCTTTTCTTTTTTTTTTTTTTTTTAGGGAGAGTGAGAGAGAGAGGGAAAGACAGAGAGAAACATCAATGTGAGAGAAACACATCTGTTGGTTACCTTCTGCAGGAGCTCCAACCAGGGCCCAGGCCTGGGAGGAGCCTGCAAACAAGGTACATGCTCTTGACTGGAATTGAACCCGGGACCCTTCGGTCTGCAGGCTGACTGGACACTCTATCCACCGAGCCAAACCAGCCAGGGCATGAACTTTTTATTTTAAAACAATCCCTGACTTAAAGCAAAGTTCTGAAATTATTACACGAAATCCCTGGTTTTGAAAGTAACTTGCAGACACATTGGCCCTTTACACCTAAATTCTTCCGTATGCGTTTCCTCAAAACATGGACATCGATTCATATACGTGAATATAGCCTCGATGCGGCATACATTCAGAAATTCTTTCTATAACAAACAAACTTGGGCTCTGGTGTGACCTTTAGAAGAGCATTCCCCTCAGGCCTGCTTAGGTCCCCCACCCCCCACCCCTGACTGCCAGGCAGAGCAGGACTCCCGATGTAGCCAGAAATAGGATTGGCACGTGGGCACAGGTTCCAGGAGTAAACACGAGGAAGGAACCCTTTCATCTGTTTTGAGGTGCCAGGGCGCCTGCCTGCCTTTTATCTTGATTTCTGACTTGATGCCATTGGTAGAACTGAGTTGTTTGATCTACGATATTTAAAAGTCCAGAGGAAATTTATCCTAAATGAAAAAGGACTTTTTCCGTGCCCTTGGTCTTATGCCAGGCAAGCGATACTTCAGGAAAATGTCACTGGCAATGAGGGATCTTCTCACAGTGATATCCTCACAGTGATGCAGAGCCGTGTTTGCATCCCTCAGGGGACACTTTGTTGTCCTAAGTGGGTAAAGCATGCTCCATTTACAATCCGTGTCCAAGGAACTCCAAAAGAAAAATAAACCCAGATTCAGACGTGGAGGCTGAATTTTAAGACCATAAGAGATTTTCAAGATTGATAGTGCGGCTAAAAATAAGAAGACTGGCCCAGTTTTCTGCAGGTTGAAATAAAAACTAGATTTGTGGGGCAGCATTGCTCTGGGATAAGATGATCTCTATAAAATTTTTTCCCCAAGTTGGGAAACGTGGCGGCACCACACAGGGCTCTGTTTCCACTGAAGTTGTCTGATTCCCACACTCCTGACACAAAGGGATATTTGGAAAAAGACAAAAATATATTAACATAATTAATTAATCAATTAATTAAAATAAAACAAAGGGCTATTTGGGGTGGGTCAGCATGCAGAATCAACCATTTGAATAACTTAAGACCATCCCTGGCTGGTGTTTCTAGTGGTTAGAGCATCAGCCCATGAACGAAAGGGTCATTGAACCTATGTGCCCTGGTCAAGGGCACATACCTGAGTTGCTAGTTCATTCCCGATGTGGTCAGGGAGTGTGCCAGAGGCAATCAATAGATCTCTCTCTCCATCTCCATCTCTCCTCTCTCCCTTCTTCTCTCTCTCCCTCCTCCTTTCCTTCCACTCTATCTAAAAATCAATGGAAAAAATATTCTCAGGTGAGATTAAATAAATACATAAATTGCTCAAAACCCCAGAGGCATCTAAATTATCTTAAATTTGACTCCAAATTGGGAAAAGCTAATGACAGTCCATGTAGCTATCATATTTATGCCCATCATCTGCAGAGGGAATCAAAAGGAGATAGCTGTTCGGCGAGGACCAGCTGTTGAGGGTGGGCTGTCAAAATG
Source organism: Murina feae (assembly GCA_004026665.1). Classification (NCBI taxonomy): domain Eukaryota; kingdom Metazoa; phylum Chordata; class Mammalia; order Chiroptera; family Vespertilionidae; genus Murina; species Murina feae. Next base: position 53,979 of record PVJC01000123.1, on the reverse strand, counting down.
GAAGCCATAGGCAAGGCCTGGCTTAGATAAGGGAGCAGCTCATGGTTGTACGGGTGGGAATGCCCTGGCTTTCCAACTTTGCTCTACCATCCAGAAGTGCTGTGAATTTGGACTATGGCTAAAGGCTCTTAACTTTAGTTTCCTCATAGGAAGAAAAAAAAATACCACTGCATTCATCACTTTCTAAATCTGTCAAAAATAATATATACAAAACAGGATGCTTGCGATGATAGATGTGTGTACATTTATATGCCATTGGTTACAAGTCAGATTAAATAGCCGTGTTCTCCAAGAAATGGAATTTTTCTTGGAATGGTGAGAAGGCTGCACTGGGAGTTGGGATATTTGGGTTCAGATCTCAGTTCTGTGACATTAAATGCATTTTTCATGATGGATGACACAATTTGCTCAACTGTCAATGAGGGTGGCAGTCCCACCATAAAGATTGTAGTCGCTATCCAATGAGTTAGTGGATATGAAAAAGGCCACAGAAGGTCTCACAGGTGCAGTCAACCTCATGCTGTCAAGCTGTACTAGCATGACAGTTCCATCATAGGGGAGCCATCCCACCAATTGAAATATCCCAATCCTCCTATATAATAAAAGGTTAATGTGCAAATTGACCCTAACAGCAGAATGACTGGGAATGACTGGCCACTATGACACACAGAGGGCAGATACTCAATGCAGGAGCTGCCCCTGGTGGTCAGTGCACTCCCACAGGAGGAGCTCTGCTCAGCCACAAGCCAGGCTGACGGCTGCCAGTACAGCAGTGGTGGCGGGAGCCTCTCCTGCCTCCTCAGCAGCACTAAGGATGTCTGACTGCAGCTTAGGCCTGCTCCCCACTGGCAAGTGGACATCCCCCAAGGGCTCCTGGGCTGCCAGAGTGATGTCTGACTGCTAGCTTAGGCCCAATCCCCTGGGGAGCAGGCCTAAGCCAGCAGGTGGACATCCCCCAAGGGGCACATAGGCTGGGCTGAGGGACCCCTCCCCCCCCCAGTACACAAATTTTTGTGCACCAGGCCTCTAGTCCTAGCTAATAAAAAAGTAATGTGCAAATTAATCATCACTCCATCACAAAGATGGCTGTCCCCATGGCCACAAGATGGCGGTGCCCAGTCTGGCTCAGCCCCGCCACTGAAGTGGTCAGGCCTGTTAGCCAGGCAGGTGGCGAGGGAGGAGCACACCCAAGGGGTGGGACAGGTGATCAGAGGGGGCTGGGGTCCTCTGCCCAGGCCAGAGGCCTTCGCCAGAGGCCTCAGGCATGGGCAAGGGTGGAGCCGGTGATCAGAGGGGTATGAGGGTGCCCTACCCAGGCATAAGGCCTGGGCCAGAGGTCTCAGGCCTGGGCAGGGGCAAGGCCAGAGATTGCAGGGGCCTGGGCTCCACAGAGCCAGCGATCAGAGGGGCAGGGGCAGATCCTGCAATCACAGGGGTCTGGGTACCTGTGGAACCAGCAAAGCAGGGGTCTGGGAGTCCCCTACCCATGCCTGCAGCCTTGGCCAGAGGCTGCCAGTGGGGCAAGGGCAGAGCCGGCAATGGCAGATGCCTGGGCTCTGTGAAGCTGGTGATTAGAAGGGCTTGGGAGCCCCTGCCCAGGCCTGCAGCCTCAGCCAGAAGCTACAGGTCTGGGCAGGGGTGGAGCCAGTGATGGGAATGAACTACAGAGGAAACACCTTTTCTTACCGCTCATTGGCTAAGCTCCCTGTATGCCACTGGTAATATTCTTAGTAACTTGGGTAATAAGAATCCAAAAAGGCGATCTAGGATTTTTCTACCACACTCCTGGAAGGAAAAAAAAAAATGAAGGCCACTGTTGGAGGGCTAAGAAATGTCATATCCTGCCCTAGCCAATTTGGCTCAGTACATGATGCCTCAGCCTGCTGACTGCAGGGTCTGGGTTCAGTTCTGACCAAGGGCATGTACCTAGGTTGCAGGTTCCTCCCTGGCCAGGGCCCAGGTCAGGGTATATGCAGGAAGCAACCAATCAAAGTGTTCCTCTCACTTTGATGTTTCTCTCTGTCTTTCCCTTCTCTTCCACATTCTCTAAAAATCAATGGAAACATATCCTCAGGTGAGGATTAAAAAAAAGGAAGAAAGAAATGGCATATCCTATGAAAGACACATCTTGAAAATGCCTAATGAAAGTTGTCATTTTTTCATGGTGAAGGGAATGGAGTCCGTGTTGATGAAAACACCTTGGTGGCTGCGGTGCCTGGCAGTGGCTGCAGCAGCAGGGTGATGGGGCTGGTGGCTTCCCCTGATTAGCCTGGTCACCTCCCACAAAGGGAGGCTAGACTGCGGCTTAGGCCCACTCCCCAAAGGGATCAGGGAGCAGGCCTAAAACATCAGTAGGACACCCCCTGAGAGCTCCCAATATGTGAGAGGGGCGGGCTGGGCAGAGGAACCCCCCTCCCCCAATGCACGAATTTTGTGCACTGGGCCCCTAGTATATAATAAAAACCTAATATGCAAATTGACTGAACGGTGGAATGACTAGTGGAACAACGAATCATTATGATGCAAACTGACCAGCAGGGGGCAGATACTCAATGCAGGAGCTGCCTCCAGCCTTCAAGCCCCAGGCCAGCCAAGGCAAGTGCCAGCTGTAACCCCACCTCCCCGATCGCCCCGCTGGTCGCCCCGCAGAAGGATGTGACCAGTGGCCACACTGGTGAGATTGGGGGGCAGGGCCAGCTGGTGATTGGGTGGTGCCGCCCCTCAATTGCCCCGCCAGTCGCCTCCACAGTGGGTGCCAGCAGGGCCTCCCCAATCACCCCACCAGTCACCCCACAGATTGACCCTGATTGCTGGCCAGGATTAGAGACCCTACCTATGCACAAATTTCGTGCACCGAGTCTCTAGTGTACAATAAACACCTCAAAAGTTCTTCCCAAATCAGCACTTCAAACAGGCTGCTCCGTTGGTTGAACTACAAGTCAATCCATGCCTAGAAGTAAGTGTGCTCACAGCGAGGGCTGGTCTTCAGGAGGGGAGAGCACAGAGCACCCTCTACACTCTTAGAACATTCTTTCTCTCTGTTCTTTCAGCGTCTGAACGACTCTGACACGCTTCCTGAACACTTCCCTGCTCTGGCTCCTAGGTCACTTCCTGACAAATGGTCTGGCAGACAGGAAATTCATAAGCAGTGCTTCCTTCCCTGCAGCTTTCTGGTTCAGAAATGTCCTCGTGAAAGATGGCTTCCCGGGTTGTGTTCTACAAGCATGACCCTGAGGGATTTCAGAGTAAGGTTTTTTATGGCACCCCTTGTTCACACCTTGTTTTGGTTTAAGGCCTGTTTTCTAGAAAGGGGTGGATAGCTGAGGCCATTGTGTAGTGATGCCTTTGTACAACTTGTGGTCAGACTATAATGTGCTTAAAAATCGCCTGGGGGTCCTTTTCCAGAGTCTGTTTCCCTGGTCCTGGGGGGGATCTGAGATTCTGCTTGCCACACCTCCCAGGCGAGGCCCACGGAATTAGGCCTCCCCTGATTCTGTGGATGAGGAATGCAAGGCCTAGGGAATTTCAGGGGCTGTGGGTGTAAAATATAATGAACAGTGTGGCAGTTATATGCTGAGCCGTGGATCAGACATGCACAGAACTGTGATTGAAAAATTAAATCCAATCTCGGTGCTGGTGTGGGCAAAATGCCTAGAATGGATGACAGATTTATAGCACAGCTTCTAGATAGGGAAAAATTACATCCCTTTGATAAATACTTCCAATGCAGCTGTGGCAGTTGGGGGGTAGAGAAGGGAGGGGTGTACTTTGTACAGAGGTGCAATCTCCGGTCCTTTCAGATACATAAGTAAATATTTATTTAAAAGACAAGAATTGGTCATATGAGAATCACCTGTTAGATAAGGTGGAGAGGAAATCTCCGTTTTGGGGAAAGGCTGCTGATAAATACATACTTTTGTACTGGGAACCAGAAGAATCAGAAAATGGGAAAAATTAATAAGAGTGATGCCCCGTCAATCTCATACAAAAGAAAAAGCCGCAAGCCCAGGGGACCTCGGGCTCACACCGGTCTCCACGTCAGCGCTTTGCCAGCTGTGCTTGGCACAGGCCAAGGCTGAGGTCCAACCTCCTTTCCGATTAGGAAGTTGTCCTTTCCGCCCCAAATGTGTTTAAAAGATGGAAGAGGTAGACCAGTCATCACAATCGAAGCTTGTAAAAGAGAACCAATTTAACGTGGGTAAACACTATTTTCCTGAATCCTAAAATGTGGCAGTTAAATTTTGGGGTCGGGCTTTAGTGGCGGATGAATAATTAAGAGAAGAATATTAGAATTCATCTGTTTCCCCTTGAGCAGCTCTTTGATGAGCTGTTTCTTTCCAAAATCATGCGAGTCTGTTGCTTCTACAAAAACAAAACAATTTAATCATTTGACCCAGATGACATGGCTGTTGGGTGTTTCTTTTGATGTTAGTTGCTTTACAATATTTTAAATATTTATGGTGACTGCTGAGTGATGAGGTATTTTTGTTTTGTTCTCTACTGTACATCTTCAACACATTTTCAGAATGGCAAGCCGATGGGGGTTTTCGCTAGGTGTTTAGTATTTGAAATTAAGGATCTCTGCTATTGTTTGAACTGTAGATTAAATATTACCGTCATGGAACTCAGTTAAATATTTCCACTCTTAATTGCAGAGATCATGTGTCTGGGTTTTAAGGGAAGAAAATATTTGACTCCAGAGGTAACACGGCAGTTGGCAAATGCAGATGCTTAAAGCTTTGGAAATCCCCAATATACGCCATCAAAGCATTTTAATAAAATATTGCATTAATTCGGGGGGGAAAGATAATCCATCAGGGCCACCCACATAGAAGTGTGGTTTCTGTGCGATTAGTCTCACCACGGAATTCAAAGACGAAGTCTCACTCAGAATGAGTGATGACATAATCATATTTGGCTTTGGATTTTTTTTTTTTTTATCACAGGCAGAATTACCCAGTGCCAATCGTGTTAGCCACCGGTATAGTCCTGAGCCCTTAATAACATTAGGAGGTAGCTGGCTGCTCTGAACTATCCAAAATTGAATCCTATCCCAGCTCACAGAAATCCATCTTCCACCCCCCCACCCCCCCGGCGCCCCCGCCCCTCTTTTTGTCCCTTAAAACCACACGCATTTTCTTTGTTCCACGTGAGATCACCAGAAGTGGTGGTTTCTGAATCTCTTGTGTTTAATTGACATGGGAATGTGGGTTTCCACTACTTTGTACCAAAAATAAAAACCTAAATGCTTTTCACTCTGGAAAAAAAAAAAAGACATTTCTTGAATATCTCCTTCTGTCATTTTCTGAAAATGAATATAATAATAAACCAGGAAAATCAACGATCGTGGGGCTGAGCATTTGAATAGCCTTTTGGAGGAAATTTCCTGCCAATTGTACAAGAGATAAAAGAGAAAAGGCTGCCCTCCGATTTGTTGATTTGCTGCCACCCGAAATGCCCTGGATGTTTTATGAAGTGCAGATGTAAGGTTTTCCACTGTGACAATTGCCTACTCCACCTCTTACTTTCATGGCTGCAGTGGGTACAGTCCAGCTCCCATGCCTGGAAAATGCCTATTTGAGGGGACAAAAGCAATAATCCTTCCACGGGGCTAGTGTTTAAGTCGGCTTGCAAACCTGCAAGAGTAGAAGACATTATGGAACAGAGCTGTGCTTATATTGCCTGGTTTTTCCATTTACTCAGTAAATGCGCATTCCACTGATGAGGCTCAGAGTGAGCCCTCTTGTGTGTGGTACCATGGAGGCCACAGAGGTAGGGGCTCCACGCGGGAGGCTGGGGTTGTGCAGCCCAGGACTCGGATCCCAATACTGATGTCTATAGGCCATGGGATCTTGAAGAGATTCATTCACGTCTCCCAGCCTGACTCCTGTCCGGTGAAGCTAAGAATGCCTGCCCCATAGAGTTGTTGAGGAGAATCTTGGAGGGTGGGGATGTTCGAGACGATCTTGAGAGCGTTCATACTCTAGATGAGCGGAGATGGGCTTCTCGGGTAGTAGGAACAGAGAGCAGAGGTGTCCTGATGGGAATGCATGGTCCAGTTGGAGAATAACCTAAGACATCTAAGATGCTGAGTCTGAGAGAGGTGTGATGGTACGATACTGACACCGGTTCCATGTACAGGATTTCCCCTCAAAACACCAAGTAATTCTCTGACATAAGGTGAGTGTCCTACCCTTCAATCCAATTCTGACACTGTCTGTCTGGAGATAGTATAAGATCCCACAGGTTAAGGGCTCAGGTCCACAAGACTGCTCTCCCACCCCGCCCCCCCCCCATTCTCCCCACCATAGTCATTGGCAAGTCCCGATTGTCACCTGGGCTTCTGATGACCAGCTATAAACTAGAGGTTCCACCCACCTCCTCGGGCTCTATTCCTCTAGAATGGCTCACAAAACACAGAGAAACATTTTCCTTACTAGATCTCCAGTTTATTATAAAAGGATGTGACTCAGGAACAGCCAGGTGGAAGAGATACCTAGGGTAAGGTATGGAGAAAGGGCACTTCCATGCCCTCTTCAGGGCATCACTCCCTGTGTCTTCTGTGTGTCTGTTCGCCACCTCGAATCTCTCCCAACCCTGCCTTTGGGAATTGTATGGATGTTTCAATACTTGGGCATAATTGATTAAATCATTGGCCATTGGTGATGAAACTCAATCTCCAGTCCCTTCCCTCTCCCTGGAGATCTGGAAGATGGGACTGGAAATTACAATCTTCTAATTACATGGTTGTTCTTCTGGTGACTGGCTTCACTCACACCTTAAGTGACCCAGGGACTTTCCCAAAAAAAATTCATCTCATTAACATAACAAAGATACCTTTACAGCTCTCACCACTTCAATTCCAAGGGTTTTAGGAACTCCACTAAGGAAGACCAAATATACATTACCACTGAAATGGGAGGAGCCATTTCTCAGTACCAGGGACAGAACGTCACAATTATCCAGGCAAACAGTAATGATGGTCCAAGGTGGCCAGTAGAGGAGAGTAGGAGATGAATTAGAGAATCCAGAAATGGAGTTAAAAGGAGTTGCGTGTGATATAAATAAAATCACAGATGCTTCTGAAGGTTCCGCACATGTGACTGGTGGAATGGTTCTGCCACAGTTAGAAATGGGGCCTTGAACACAGTTTTGTACATCCTTTCATGGACGATGCAAGTTAACAGATCTAGCAAACTGTTAGAAATATGAAAACTGGAGAGGGAGGGAGAAGTCAGAGCTGGGGAAATACCTTTCGGAATCATCCAGAGGGAGGATCCTTAGAGTTTCAGAGTCAATGAGATTTCTAAAGAAGAATTGCAGAAAGAGGTACTAGAAAAATATTACAGAGATGAAAACAGTAGAAAAAAAGGAGCAGGAAGAGTTATTCAGAGAAGTCACAAAAAAGACAAGCTTAGTACTGTGTAGGCAAGACAAAGAGAAAACACTTCCAAATGGAGAAGGAGCGGAGGTTAGGATAATGCCGCAAAGGCACCAAGAACAACATGGTGCCAGATGGAGCCAGAAGCAGATCCCGGTGAAGGTTATTCCCTCTCAGGATGAATGTGGAAGCACCAGTAATTATTCCAGAAAGTCCTTTTTTAGTATTTTCCATGTTTAACAGTCGCAAGCATAAGATTTATATAAAAGAAATGCCCATTTAATTTATTAAAGCCGATGCTGGCTAAGTCATTGGCCATTACCTATGACTCTGTGAGACATGAAGAAGTTGGAAGAAATCTAATGGAGCCTTTTGTCCGTGTGGGAAAGATCACTGCAAGCGTCAAATACTGAATTTTAGAATGGTCCACCGTGAACGGACACCTATTATAACTCAAATTAGACTTCAAAGGAACTGATTTGCTTGGGATTTTATCATTTAAAATAATACCTTGCAATAAAACCAGCTCCATAGAAGGATATTAATCTCGTGCTTTAATTCTATTCTGTGAAATTGTTTTAATAGATATATTTGAACAGAATCTTAATTTTTCAGATAATTATTTGTCAGTGTAAGAGGAGGTGAAGGATGATAGTAAAATATTACAAACCAAATTTAAATCTTGAGTTTTATTTCTACAGCCCAAATAGTAACCATTGTCTGATCTGAAATATATAATACAGTAAACTCTTGATATAGGGGTGATTGGAAAATGAGATTCTGATTAATATTGATAGCACATGTGCTATTTATGAGTGTCTAATTTTTTTAAATATGTCACACAGGAAATCCTGGTGAATCTTTGGCAGCATAATAGGAGATAGACACATCTTGCGATACCCTGTTATAAAAGCAATAGTTACATTCCAAGCTCTTTTTTCTATAACAATGCATTTCAATACTGAAATGTGTGATTTGGGAGTTTTCGCTAGTCTACAAGAGCTTCAGCTAAGTCAATTATGTTCCCTAAAGTAGAATGTGTTTAGTCACTTCGATAAAAGGGTACCTGGTAGCATTTTTTGAAAAGAAGCCGCCAAGGATGAAGGCAGGATGTTTGCTTCAAGGTCACAGGAGACCCATTGGAAGGGCGAGGTGTTTAGCCCTGGGAAGAGGAGGATGGAGCAGGCCTCCATGGGCCCAAGGCCACAGCCAGGGGGCAAGGAGGCTGTTTCTCTGTCGCCGTAGAACATCGTGCAGCAGCAGCGGGGGCTTTGGGGAGGACAGACTTGTTCAAGGTAAAACTATGAGAACTTTTCGAGAACAGAGCGGGCTGCCCAGCTGTTAGGCTGCTCTGGTCACTGCACGTGTTCAGGGGAACAGATTCACTTCTGTGTATGTCCTTTGGCTTGTCCGGCATATTACCACAAGTCCACGGCCAGCACATCACCAGAGCACACTGTTGGTTTCCGGTGATGATAGCTTACTGGGAGACTCTCTCAGAGAAGGAAATGGCAAGCTAGCTCTCAAGGTCTTTTGCCACTGGAAGGAGCATCAGCCCAGGTCTAAGCCACTCTCCCTGGGCTCACATCACGCCTCGGGCACTTGCCAGCTAAGACTTTGCACAAGTGGCTTAACTGCCATGTGCCTCCGTTTTCACATCTGTAAAATGGAAGCGATGATGGTACCGACCCCCAGCTCTCAATGAGATCACGACTTTGTCCCGTTTCAGATGAGCTGCTGCAGAAAGAACAGAACTACTCGGATGATGTCTTGGCCAACATGATCAGTGAGCCGAGGATCAGTTATGGAAATGACGCGCTCATGCCGTCTTTGACCGAAACCAAAACCACCGTGGAGCTGCTTCCCGTGAATGGAGATTTCAGCCTGGACGAACTCCAGCCCTGGCATCCTTTTGGGGTTGACTCTGTGCCAGCCAACACCGAAAACGAAGGTAAGAGTTCCGTTTGGAACAAGAGCATTCTGATATGTATACACAGCTCTCTAATGTCCTGAAGCGGCATAGGAACTTTTAAAAATACTTTCTTACTGAAAGGTATTTTGTTGCTTCTGGAATGAAAGAACCAGATTCAAGTTGTGTGTAGGAGACAGTGGCCTAGAATGTCCACTTTCTAAGAAAACGGACAGGTGCCCTGACCGGTTCGGCTCAGTGGATAGAGCATCAGCCTGTGAACTGAAGGGTCCCAGGTTCGATTCCGGTCAAGGGCATGTACCTTGGTTGCGGGCACATCCCCAGTAGGGGGTGTACAGGAGGCAGCTGATCCTGTTTCTCTCTCATCAATGTTTCTAACTCTCTATCCCTCTCCCTTCCTCTCTGTAAAAAAATCAATAAAATATATTTTTTTTAAAATAATAAGAAAACGGACAGGCAATGAAGAGAGAAATGCCCATGGGGCCTGCGTAAATGGAGATTTGAAAGGAACCACCGTAGTTTTCATTTCAGGTGTTTATTCCCGTGCATTAAGTTTCAGATTGCATTAAATGTTAAAGGCAAAGATAGAGAACCACTTAGGAAATGGACTGTTGCTTAAGAGGTCCACAGTTTTGTATTTAGAAAGTGAAATATAAAGCAGCTGTCAAAATGAAGACGCACATTGGCCTAAGTGTTTTTTCCTGTGGTAGTGCAGGGAAGTAAGGTTTTCTTTGTCTAAAAATTTGCACATTAGCTAATGTGCTTTCTTTCAGATTTCTTAGCAGAAACTTTCAATTAATATCTATTTGGGTGAGAGCATAGTTGGGGGTTTTTTTTATTCTATAGCAATTTTACGTGTTCGGACGTTGAAGATTTGGAACACAGGAACACCTTGATTTTCAGATACTGATAGCATGTTTTTCAAAAACACACGGGATTTTACCTGTGATTTTCTTTGTTAAAGGAGCAGCTTTTGGTGGTGGTAATATTTGTAATATGGATATTTGTAGTATGTGTAACTCAAAATGCAGTCAGTTAGTTACTGCTCAGACTAATTCTAAAACCAATATTAGCTCTTTAGGGTACTGGAGAGGCTTTTTTTTAAAAGAACCATTGCAGGAAAATCTTCATATAAATTGTTTTCATAATATGAGTAACCACCCCAAATTTGTTCTATTAGTTTGAAAATGGGTACCTTATAGGAATAATACCAGATGTGAACAGCAGTGTTATTTATGACATAAAAATAAGTAAGACTCTACCATTTGTAAAAAAAATTCTTACACAGAAGGAAAAATTTTAAGGACTTTAGTTATCAAAGACTTTCTTATTAAACTGTAAAAGAGAACTGTTGAGTCATTTTTTATAGGCAGATACATTTTTGGCCATTTAAAATTCTTGTCATGCATTCTCTCATGATAATTGCATGTGGAAACGTCCAGTCTTCTTTGTAAATTGAACATCCTTGAGATTTCCTCTTTTCCTTTAGAACATTGGGTTGTTTGAGGGAAAAATAGGGAACATGTCTGAAGTTTAACAAACTTCTCTGGTACACAATTACTGTCTTTAATGTCTTTTATACCAAATAGTGATAAATGTTTGGTGTGCTGTTTATGTCCCAGAGTTGGCTTTTTATGAAAAAAAAATTAATATATAGGCAATGCTCTGACTTTGATAAAGAATTTCTTATAAGACATTTTCATTTTTTCCAAATCTATAGCTTCTATAAATGAAATGTTTCCATTTAATATTTTCCATTATTTATCAAACTTGGCAAGTAGAATAAAGTATCATTCAGCACCTACCTACATCATTTTTATGAACACACACAAATAATAGATACTAAAACGTATCATTTATTTATGGTAAAGTTTGTGGTAAGAGATTTAGAAAATCAAAGTAAGCTAAATTGGCAGCAGAATAAAATGAGGTTACAGAGATGACGGTGCATGCTCGTTACAATACTTGGTATTTCTCTTAAGTGCTGTTAATTCTTAGACATGTGGACTGTGCCTGTACAGAGTTTAACAAAAATAAAAGACACGCAAGTCCTGTTCATGTTACTAGTAACCTTTGAATTCAGTGGATACCATGAAATACAGTGAGCCTGAGTGCCACATCACACACTATAGAATAGCAAGTGTGCCAGCCTAGAACAAGTTGCATTTCCTGAATTCCAATTTTCCCTTTACTTTCCCACTCTGTCAGATATTGAGAGTTTAACTGCTTCCTATATGAATATCAGCCTGCACATTTCCTTGGTGTCTTTAATGAGATCAATTTAAGTTGGCATTTATCATCTTAGTACTATGAATAATACCAGCAGTTAAATAAACCTGCCTTTCTATGCCCTAAATATTTTATCTTGACTTACATGTATTCATATGCATATATGAGATTTCCATTAAAATGATATGCACTCTATTAAGCATGCTGCTTATAGGAAAAGTTTTAAGTAGTAATTAAATCGATCCATTCTATTTAGGGGGGAAAAGGATTGTTCCTTTTAAGTGGAAATGATAGGGAGGAACTATGTCACCAGAACACCTTCCTAAATAAATCCTAATGCCATCATGACCTGCCTCCCACCGTCCCCCTCCTCTTGCCAAATAATCTAAAGAAAGAAGATTAGATTAACGATACTGGATTTTCCCCAAATGAGCACTTTTTGGAAGGCCAAGAACAATACCATTTGGAAATACCCAAATGGACTATACACTTCTGCTCAGATGTGGGCTCACTCCAAGCAAGGTCTCTGGCCATTGGGCTCAGATTCCTAATAGCACACACACTGTAACACTGGTCCTGGGAAAGAACACACACACACACACACACACACACACACACACACACACACCAGGCCCTTGGGTGTCATCACCAAGTGCTTCTGGATTCTTGAGCCAGATAGAGTTTTTGAATTGCCTAGGCTTCATCCAAAGAGCTGCTATTGTTAAATAAAGATCTGTTATTGATAAACAAGAAAAGCTCAGATAAAAGTTTTGGAGACAATAATATTTAAGATCTCAGAGCTTGAGTTCTGGTTCTCACTGTTTTCAGATCCAACACTCTTTTTTATGACATTTCGAAAAGCTTCCTTAATGATGAATATTATAATAAAGTGGACTAACAACACTTAGAAGGAAAATCAGCCCTAACCAGTTTGGCTCAGTGGATAGAGCGTCGGCCTGCGGACTGAAGGGTCCAGGGTTCGATTCCGGTCAAGGGGATGTACCTTGGTTGTGCTTGTTTACAAAACTGAGGTAGGACTGGACTCACATAGTCAGGAATATAACAAATTTATGGGGTGCAGGACAATTTATCTGTGGCATCACCCTGTGCCCGGCACCTAGCATCCCCAGTCCCCATCTACTAAAAGAGAACAATGCCAACCCTCCTTCAGTCTAGTGACAACCAAAACCACCTCCTCATCCTCCACCATCGGTGCTCCCCGCCCCCAGCCTCCACTTCTGAATGAAGTGGGCCAGAGTTTAAATTCCAGCTCTGCTGTGTGTTGTGGGCAAGTTACAGAGCCCCTCCTGCTGTTTCCTAGTCTGTAAAAAAAAAAAAGAGGAAGAAGAAGAAGAAATTCTAACTAAGGTTAGGATGTGCTCATTAAATGAGATGACAGGTAAAGTTCTTAGCAAAGTGCCTGGCACATAGTACATGTTTAGCAGCAGCTTTTTTTTTTCTTTTTCTTTTTCTTTTTTCTTTTCTTCAAATAGAACCAGGATCTTATTAGAGAGGTTTTACCAGCTTGTATCAAGGATAATCACTCTATGGCCCACACAGTATATCCTTAAAATTAATGGGTATGATCCAGTCCTAACATCTTACCCTTTCTGTCTCATCTTCCTTTCCTCCCTCCTTCCGGAGCCCTGTTTCCTGTTAATCTCACAGACATGTGCTCACACACGGAGCCATTGAAAATACCTAGAATTCTCAAAGGATTTCCTTCCATTGTTCATGCAATCCTTATCACCGTCACTTCAAACGCTTCCCAAAAATGTGTTGTTTTTCCGAAGAACAATCAATGAAGTCCAAAGAGAGGGTCAGACACCCAGGCATTCTTTTAATTTATGTTGAAAAGAAAAAAAAAAAACTAAGCATGTCACAAGCACAGCTTTCCCATAGTTCAGGCTCTTCGACCAGCTGCGATTTGCCTGGAGAGATTTTTATTGTGCGTTTTTTTCCAGCCCACAAAACGGAACTGGCTAACCTGAAGAGAAGCTGGTGATTACAATACTCTTTTCTCGTGGATCATGAGATCATCTGGCTAAATGCATTTGTGTGAATCGCACTGGAGTTTGTTCTTTCTCAAGATTGCCTGGGCTGGCCAGCCAGGAGGAGCAGTGTGGATTGCAGTGGCCACCAGCAGGTCCCTGTGGCCAGCAGTCAGCTTCTTTGTCTGTAACTCATCCATAAAGCACGAGAGTGTGTCAAGGAGGCGCAGCGGGTCTTGTAAGATTGCGTGTACACTAGTATCACCGCAAAGTAACGTTCCCCCTGCTCTGCTTTTTTTTTGGCCATAAAAAGGCAACGAGCAAATCACCGTCGGCAGTGAAATCGAGATTTAATAAAGGCTTCATTAAGCCTGAGAGTCGGTCCTCTTCAGGCCTCTCTTTGTGTAAAACTGTTTTCCTCCTGATTCCAGCATCACCTTGGGCCGAGTGGGGAGGTTCGCAAGGCAGCATTTAGCTTAGAATTGGTCTATTACGGGCAACGCCAGAACTAACAAACTCCAAAGGCCCAGAATTTCAATCATTCTGTGTCTCTCCTCTTGGAGGGAAGGCTCTGAGTCTAAGCGGCTGAAGGCAGAGAAATTACACGTTTCTGCTTAAGTTTTAGTTTAACTCTTTAAGATGATCTGTTTCTTGTTTTTAATCTACTGGTCAGCCAATGTAAAAATGTAAAATGTTGTGAACACTCACTCTGTGGATATCACCTTCCGGCTTAACGAGTAATAGTCCATCTGAGAAGCTAGACAGTGTTTGTAGTAGATTGGAAAATAATGCAGTACTCTGTCTTGTCGGTGTGCATTCTGTTTTTCCCCAATAATGCAGACATTGTCTTTTTAAAAACGTCTTGACGTCTGCTCACTGAACTCAAGAGTTACTTATTTTTTCAATATTAATTCATACTGAATCAGTCTCAAACTATGAAAGCAGACTAGGGATTAAGTCACTAAAACTATTATTGTTTTATCTTCCTAAAAAAAAAAAAAGAGAGAAAAGTTTTTATTACTGTTTTCAGGTAATACCCTATACATTAAAAAGGGGGGGCGGGGAAGAAAAGTTTACAGGAACAGTCTCCTCACCCAGAAATGACTGATGAATGTTTTTTGTGGTTACACCTTTTGGATGTTTCTCTGTGCACACTTGATACTAGTCGGTATTCCCTTAAGTAACAGTGGAATGGTCATTGATAAAGCTCTTTCACATGTCTGCACCTTTAACTTGAGACAAACAGAGAATCAGAGAGAATGTGGCTTGCCTAGGATCACAGGTGGCATTCAAGAGAACCCTGAGCCTGGGCCAGCTGCTCAGGCTGTGTTTAAACCCCAGATTCAGCTGCTTCCCCCCAAGACCCTGAGCCGCGTGCTCACCCCTCAGTTACTTCTTACCTCTGTAAGTGGGCGCTCGTACCTTCTTGCCTTCCCCTGAAGCACCACCTGGGGCCCTCGTGAGGACGCTCAGAAAGTACAATAATCGTTCCGTTAACTCCATTTTACGAGGAGTGATAAAATCCCCAACTCTCTGCGCTTGCAGATGGGGGGTGGGGGATGAACTGTAGAGAAACTAAATATTGCTCAGGTGTATTTGTGAGTTGCAGAAGGAAATATGTCTTCATCTGATATGCAAATGAAGTACTAGAGATGAGCCGTCCTCACCACCCTAGCTGTTACAGAATAGTTCATAAATCAGGTATTTAATAAGTGTGGTTGTTATAGTATTTGCGAGTTTCTGAAGCAGCTTTTAATTTTTTTTCTCGCTACAATTAGAAAATGCAGATGCTATTGTTTATATTTTACATGTGACGAAACAGCCTCGGAAGTGGCCATTTGCCCCAAATCACGTCCATTGTCCTTTCTCCTCTACCGTGCACTGTTGGCAGGAAAAAGCACCAAACGGCATTTCTCTTCGGATTCATCCAAACGTCCTAGTATTCTCAGACACATGATTTTCTTATATTTTGAAGACTTGGCATGCTGTCACTCTCTTTCCCCGTGCTGTTCCTGACAACATGTGACATTCAAAATCGATTTGCATTTATAATCCCTCCTTGTGTGCCTGGGATGTGCCCATCAGTAAGCTGATGGTCTTATTTATTTTTTTTTTAATATATGTTTATGTTTTTATTTATTTCAGAGAGGAAGGGAGAGGGAGAGCAGCGTAACAACATCAGTGATGAGAGAGAGAGTCAGTGATAGGCTGCCTCCTGTATCTCCCCCCCGGGAATCAAGCCTGTACCTAGGCATGTAACCTGACTGGGAATCAAACCTTGACCTTCTGGTTTATCGATCGATGATCAACCACTGAGCCACACAGCTGAGCCGTATGATCTTGAAACTGATGGTCCATGGAGAACACCTGGTCACCTCTCCTTCCCTCTCCACCCTTCTATTTCCCAGGCCTTACTTCTCCCCTCTCTCGGCTTTCTTTGTTCCTTCTCCATTTATTAATCCCAAAAGCTTTCTTCTCTCCCTTGCCTGTTTTCTTTGAAGACCTGTGTTTAAGTTCAAGTTCACATTTCTGAGAACCAGAAGCACTTGGGAAACAGCAGCCAGCGGCAAACAAGGGTGGGCACTCTTGCGCTGCCGGCACTGTTTCCTTTGGGTCGGACCCAGCTCTCTCGCTCAGGAGGAATTGTGCAAGCCAGCAGACATGGGAGGACGTGTCTGCCTTTCACACGTGTCAGCTGCACGTCATCTCCTCCGTGGAAACTGGCTTTTACAAAGAGAGGCAGAGACAGAGCCGGGCTGGCTGACTTCCTGGTTTATCTCTCTTAGCCTCACACCAGGAAAACATTTGATGCACTCTGTGGCAGGTGATGTGGGGAAACCTTTCTCTCCCGATAAGTTCATATTTGCATTTCCCTTGGAGATTAGACAGAGCCCTTTGTAGTTAATTAACTGTAAAATAAGATTGGGCGGTGGTCAAAGGAGGTATCTTTAAGATTTTCCACTGGCCTGGGTATAATATATTTTATTTCTCATAAACACACACACAAAACTAGCTGTAGATTCTCTGAGAGGAAAATCTGCACCCCTCCTCCAGCTTCTCTTTGAAGTGCACATCCTGGTGAGTGCTTTTGTGGGAAAACAAAGCCTTTGGAAGTGGTTCCCCCCTCCCCCCTCCCGCTCCTGATGCTCAGGATTAACTCATTGTGGTTCTCTGCCAACTGCTCCTTTTTTTATAACTTGTGTATTGCACATGCTTTCCCCTGCTCTGTGTTCAGGAGCCTCGACTTACCATCTTGATTTGTCTCGTTTGCTTTCCGTGTATCTTGCTTCCTGTGCCCAGTCGAGCCTGTTGACGCCCGCCCTGCTGCCGACCGAGGACTGACCACTCGACCAGGTATAGCCCGGGGACCTCCTACCCCTTAGCATCTTTCGCTTGAGCTTGAGCTTGAGCTTGAGCAGACGCCGCCCCCTTTCTTCACTGTTGGCCTCTAAAATGCTGATGTTGAGAAGTCCGGTTTGAAACAATGTGGAAACCAAACTTTTTAAAATTCTCTTTTGCTTTTCCTTACGCTTCGTTTCTTATATGTATTTTTTCTTTCTGGGTTTTCCTTCTCAAACAATAAAAGAGAGGCCTTCTGACTTTTTCTAAACCTTTTTTAAGGGGAGAGGATTCTATAGAGCCTGTCAGTCCTCAGGGATGGAAACCGCCGCAGATGCAGGCCCTGTCTGGTGGCGAGTTGGTTGCTGCAATGAACATGTCATGCTTTCCTATTGGGAATTGGGATGATTCTTTGCTAACTGAACTGTGCACCGACTCCATCCAGTTCCTTAGGGAGACCTTTCTAAAAAGACCAGAATTGGAGCATCTCCATAACCCAGAAAGGTTTGCATGGCCTCTTTTGTGGGTTGTATTGAGTTATTCCCAGTGAGTGGCTAAATGGCACAAGGGCTGTACGTGCATAATTTTATAGACAAGCCCTTTACTCCTCAGACTCCTTAACATTGCCATCACACCGGAAATGGACCCTTCTTTCTCACCATTTCCCAAGCGCTAAGCAGAAACGTTTTTTCACTCTTTGCTCTGCACTTAGTCTATGTCTGTGCCTCAAACTTAGTTTTACGAATCATGTCACAGCACAACAGGAGCGCTCCTGATGTTCACGCCGCCCTCAGCCTCACCCAACTGAGCTTCGGCAGTGTTGTCAAAGCCCCAGCAAGGGGATAGAAGTTACTGAACTGACAAACCTGTGTGTCCTGGGGAGAGTTTGCTCCTAACAGTGAATACCGTTGCGTGTTTATTTTGTTCTTTAGCCTCATCATGTCCCTGTGCGTAATCACAGGACAGGAAATTAACCCCCATGGAAAATGTTAACACACAGAGGCCCCCGGTTCAGATATAGTCAGCCATGGGGCCAGGAGCCTGCCCCTCTCCCCGGCTTGGGCCACTTCTGTCCCCACCACAGTCACTGAGGACTCAGAGTCTGACTTGTGACGTCTTTCATGCCTCTGCACTGTGATGCACAGGGCAGCAGGGACAGTAGAGTGACATCTTGACAGCTAATCTCATTGATTTTATGAATCTCCGTCTTCAGGGCTTCTCAGAGGAACTTGAATTAGAGTAAATCAGACACGGTTTCGGCTCCCTTAATGTCTTCCTTATTGCGGGTGCCACACAAGTGAATGTCAGGGAGACAGCAGTCGACACTCCATCCTGTTCAGCCTACAGGTGGGGCCCGAAACAGGGGGTCCGTTTCATTCGAACTGCAACCGAGACCAGCCTAGGTTGGTCATTTGCCTTGGGCCTTATTTTTCATGGTATTTCCTGCTTTATTTTTAAAGGAAGAGATGCTTTTCATCTACAAATATTAAAATGTGAATTAAAATTGATGTCGATTTTACATTGGCATGCTGGGCCAATATGTTCCTATTGAAATATCCAGGATACCACCAAAGTCAAATTATTTTTCTTTTCTTTAAAAAAAAAAAAAAAAAATCTGACATGAGTAAGACTTTTCCATATATTGTCAAATAGAAACATTCCTGCTTTTAAGGAAGAGCTAGAGAATAATTAGGAACAATATATAGATGGAAAGAAGGTCTGTGTAAAGTCTTTGTTGTAACAATAGCAATAGTTCATTTTGATATTTCACAATGATTGATGCCCTAACTGCCATGGAGAGTCAACGGAAATTAAATAAGTTCCCTGCTTGGAATGAAATGGAAGAGATACACACAATTTGTGTATTCAGAAAGATGAGATGGAGAGTTAGAAAGGCAGGGATACACAGAACATAACAGTGTGAGCCAGGCTGTCTGTGAAGTGAGCAGATGGGGCACTAGCAAAGGGTGTGCTAACCAGGCAGTTGCTGGAGATGAGCTCTGAGAAGGGTTTGAACAATCTGAGGCATGTTCATTGGCAAAGAAGAGGGGAGTAATTCTATGCAGAGGAGAGCACAGCCTCAGCCAAGCTACCTTTTTTATACAATGTAAGGCTTGGGTTCCCCCAGTAGAGGAAGGTCATGGGTTGAAAAGGATGCTCAGAGAAGAAGTGAGGAAGATTCTAGTGAAGGCATGCTATGAATAGTGATTAATGACATAGGTGTGCTATATTTTTATACTTGTAGTGAGTCTGTTGAGCATTTGGACCAATTTCTCCCCATGTTTTGTAGCATTAGTTTTGGTTCTTCATCACCACACTTGATAAGACTACAGACTTGAGTCTAAGGCACCAAATTATATCTTTAGATTTTCCAGACTTAGAAATCCTCACCCGGGATTGTCATATGTCATTGTGTTTGAATGGTCACTGTTATCACTCTGAAAAAAGTAATAAAGGGTTTTTGTATAATCACAGCTGAGGAAAATGATTTCTCCTTGCCTTTCACATCTGAACTACCAGGGCACTGTAACTTCTAGAATGCAGAGTCAGGCAGGGAGCACAGTGGTGATTTTTGAGCCTAGTGGCCATTACAGCTACTCCCTGTGGCTTATTTCCAGCGAAAAATAGACTCTGAAGGACAAATTACACCATTTGACCAGAATAAAGAAGAAAAATACATTAGCAGCCTCTTCACAGGGGCGGGAAGAGAGCCTTTCCACCGTAATTTATTACCACCCTTCTCTGGTCCGAATAACAGACACCACGTCCTTGACCCCACATCACGTGAGAGGCGTCATGAAGGCTATACCTCTCTTTTCCCTCAAATGCACACAGACTCTCCTCACTGGCCAGGACTTAGGAAACGGGAGGCACACCAGGGCATAAAATGCAATTGGCACGACCCAGACGCTGCATCTGCTGCGCCTGTAAGCAGAGGTCCCTGCAATTTCTTGAAATCTGCCCATCATGTTTTATTACGCGCAGTGTCAACGTATTGTCGTCGATATTTCCTGCGTGCAAGCTTATTAGCTTTCCTCCCCTCTTAGTGAGATTTGCTTCATGTACAGAAAATCTTTTCACTGGATGATTACATCATAAATGCTGTGCAAAAATGAACTAGCAAGAGCTCTTTGGGCTGAAACTCTCTTAAATTATTGAGCTATAATTATCTGTTGTTCTGACTTGATGTCTGAAATTGAATTTTTTTTATGATCAAAAGTATTCTTGGTATCCTTTGAGAAATAATGTGGGCTTTTAAATTTTTGAGTGAGGAGGACCTTTTTTTTTTTTTACTTTTTTAATGTGATTATTTGGTCTCATCGATCTAAAAGAAAAAAAAAACATTCAAAAGACTTTTCTAAAAATCTCAGAAGTATTATATCAACTATTTCATTGCTATACCCTCATGACAGAAAGAAAAAGGATGAGGTGTAAAGAAATCACTGTGATTCTACAAAGATCTCAGATTTAAAAGTGCTTGTGGGAAGATAAAAATATACAGCCAATAAGAATAAAAGAGTGTTAGTGTCACAGCCCAATAAAAATTAGTGTCAGAAATATTAAGGCCAAATGAGGTGAAACTTAGGAGAAAGTGCTAATAACTTTAAATCAAGAAAATAAATAAGAATAGAGAACCACTAGTCCCTTGTATTAGTAATCTACTGCTGTGTAACAAATAGCCCCATGACTTAGCTACTTAAAACAGCAAGCATTGAGTTTCTTACAATTCCTGTAATGCTCAGGATATTAAGCAGGATTCAGGTGATGCTTCTGGCTCAGAGTCTCTCATGGGGTTGCATGGGTGACATCCGCCAACACTGCAGTCATCTGAGGACTGACACGTGACTGGGACTGGTGAGTCTATTTCCAGGATGGCTCCCCCACATGGCTATGCACAGGAGACCACAGTACCCCACCAGGTGAACCTTTTTATAGGGCTGCTTGCATGGTGGCTGGCTTTCCCCAGACCAAGAGAAAGAATAAAAAGGAAGCTGTAATGTCTTTTACGACCTAGCCTCAGAATTCACCCACCATCACTGTCGCCATATTTTATGCATTAGAAGTAAGTCAGAGAGAGGAGTGCCACCAGATTTTTGGATCTGTTTTAATACTGTCACCCATCTCCACCCAAGTTCAAATCATTGTGATCCAGACAAATTGCAGGCTAAGAGAACTTGAAAATGAATTCACAGAGCTGTTCTCCATGATCCTGTGGAGTCTGGGGAGCAGGAGAAGACCCGGGAAGGTAGGAATAAGAAAATGTAGTTCTGACAAGCAGAAGGGAAAGACGGGCGTGTTACCATCTACAAGCCGGCTATAGATTGAGATTGATCTTGAGTCTGTTCAGACAGCCTGTTAAATGGAAACTGTGAGGAACTGGACAAGAAACGGGTGGTGATTGGTCATAACCAGCGTGGGTTCCAGGGGGCTGGTCCAGTTAGTTATCCTCTGTGGCTGCATCGGCTATGCTGCTAGGCCAGGGCGTCAGATGCTGGGACACTGTGATTTTCTGTTCCAGCGAGGTGTGTGGCGACTTTCACAGGCCTTTTAGACAAGGTGGTAAGAGGGACTAAACTCGGAGCAAGAGCCTGGGTCGCATAGGAGCTGAGGGAACCAGGAATGTGTTGCCCAAGTGAGAGGAGAATCAGCAGGAACCCAGTGGCTCTCCATGGGCATCTGATCTGTTAAAGGCTGTCGTGCAGAAGGCAGGGTTGGCCTTGTCATGTGCTGAACAAAGAACTTACAACTCACAGATTTGGGGGTCATGTCAGCAAGGCCGTTCTGTCTGAAAATGGAAGCAAACGGATCCATTCACCCTCTGTCCAGGCAGGAGCTGCGAGTTAGCCCTTGGTTGGGAGCACCCAAGAGGACATGGTTTTAAAAGCCCTTCTCGTCCTAAAATCCTGACGTTTGATATTGAAATACCACAGTGTAGAAACTCATGCTGTGTACTTGCCTCTTTTTGTTTAAAAAAAAAATGACATTGCATTTCTGTTTTTAAGCTTCAAATTATTATTATTTGAAAAGTGAAATACGTTGTGTCCATCGGTGGAAGAGTCATAGCAATTTGTAGAGAAGGAAAGGAGCAAAGGAGCATTTTCAAAGCTTATGTACTGCAGCTCTTCATTCAGCCCATGAGCCAATTACACTGTATCTCTAACTAAATCGCTTAACTAAATAAATGATAAGATTTTTACAAGGCTTCACTGCATAGACACAGGAACATAATATATTGATAGCGGAACAAAGCCCCAAAGTAGCAGTTTTGTTCTTCCAGGTAATTAACGTTCATTTTTAAAGGCTTCTATTCTTTTTTTTTCTGAAGAACTGTGGGCACATGGAAAAAAGACATGCAATACACCAACCGATAAACCCCTAAAACAAGCCAGCATATTCTAGGAACAAACCTTGCAACCCCCCAGCTAATGATTAACTCCGTTTTTCTCCATTTAAAAAAAAATTATATGCTTAAAGATAGCAAAAGCTTTAACTTCAGACTTCTTTAATCTTTATAAAAAAACATTGTTTTGTTTAAAATAGGTGGTGGTTAAGGATTTCTATCTAGGGTGCCATTTTTCTTGAAAAAAGCCACTCATTTCACCCAACTTCAGGCCTGGAAAGGGTTTCCGGTGGCCTCCGTGTTGTAGCGTTACTGTCCTTGGAGAAAATGAATGGACTGTCCGCGTGCTTTAACTACGGTGTCATGCTTATGGTGCCACGCAGGTTCGGGGCTCACCAACATCAAGACGGAAGAGATCTCTGAGGTGAAGATGGACGCGGAGTTCCGCCACGACTCGGGATACGAAGTTCACCATCAAAAACTGGTACGTGGAATACTGACCTCTTCCTCCCCTCGGCCTCGCCCAGTGGCATATCAGCTCCTGTTCATCGATTGAGTTAAGAAAAAGATTAAAAACACGAGTAAAACACCTGCTTCCAGGATCGTCACAAAAACGTGAAGGAAAGAGAGAGGGTCTTCATGCGGTAGTTCTCTCTCTGTGTCTGGAAGGCAGCTAAGCCCACGCCAGGCTGAAGGTAGAATTCATGTCTTACCATAGCAGCCATTCTAATCAACTCACATTCTGGGGGGTTGGTTTGTGTGTTTTTTAGGAAAATAGGTTTATAAAGATTTATTTGAAGCATCAGGATCTCAAACACGTGCAAACACTGCGTGGCATCAGCAACACTTTTTATTCTGGCCGTTTGCTCACCTAAGTGCACGACTGTGTCTATTTTGCTTCGTCGTTGCTCCCAACTCCCTTGGTTCTCCTGCAGGGGTAGGATTTGAGGTAGGATCTTGCTGCCTCTGTGGAGATGAGCAGGACTGCAGACTGTTCCCAGGGGTGCTATTGGTGACAAACTGGAAAAGGAAAAGCGGCAGCTTCCTTTTCAAACCAAAATCACACCCCCTCGCCCCAAATATTAGAATTAGAGTAAATCAAAAAGCAGCCACTTCCTTGGCAGGCAGCTGTAGTCATGTAGAATCCCTTACGAAAAGCTTCAGATAAATCCTGCATTATGCTAGCATTCCTTTCAGCTTATCAGTAAGCACAGTAGGGGGGTTAAATTAATACAGGAGACAATTTCATTACACATTCAGTGGTGAACAAGAAATGATAATAAAATTATCATAACAGTAATGATATTTGAAGTTCTCACTCTCAGGCACTTATTTTTGTTTTAGCTGATGTGTGTGTTTTTTTAATTTTTTTTTTTGGTGTTTTTTTTTTTCCCCAAGTGGAAATCTCTTTCCAATATTCATGAATAAAATTTATAAATCCAACTATTAAACTCCCAAAGAAATACCTTTAATGTATTGTTTATGCCTTGACTTTTCACTCTAAATCATTGGAACACATCAGAAACTGACTGGAGATTCATATTTGCATTTTAACTCCTATCATTTGGGGGAGGGGGGAAGGGAGTAAAAGGACACTGAGCTTTTTGGAGCGTGGTTTTCATTGGCAAGTTAATCAGTTAGTTATTCTAGAATCGGGACATTCTTCATCTGGCTGATGCTAAAGAGATTAAGAGGAAAAACTGGGGGAGCTGCTGAAGATTTGGAGCCGGTAGAGCTCAGAGATGGAGATTCATGTGCGGATTTGCCTTCTCTGGTGCCCCTGTCATAAGAGTCTGTCTCTGTAATTACACCAACTCCAACTCCTATAACATGACAGTGACAAATGGCAGCAGTGGCATTTAGCAGAATAAGCTCCCTCTACTGAGCTCCTTGATAAGATAATGCACTGTAATTAGTGCAATGAATATTACAAAATTATAGTATTTTCTTAAAGACTCAGGAAGATGTCCAGACATGCCTTTATTCCTGATGACTTAGTATTCGTATCACTAGCTAATTAATGATTTGCTTTTTATCAATAATGTTGAGCAAGCAAATTCTTGAGGAAGGTGGAATATTTATGAGCAGCTGCTAATTTTGTTGCAAATAGACCATGAGTAAAATTCATAGAAACTGGCTGTATAGTATCTTGTCTCTTTAGATTGCTAGACTGTTGGTTTTTATTACAAAAATCGGTCATTTTACTGCCCTTGAGATGAAATGAAAACAATATTTAGGGAACTGTTTTCATTAAATTTTATGACAAATGTGAAATACTTTTAGAAGTCATTAGGCCACATGACCCAGCATGAGATCATCAGGCAACAAGGTGACACAAGGTGCAGTCTGTTCTTAAAATTCCATTCAAGTAGTGAAATTTGAGAAAGAACAGCCTGCTTGATAAACAGTAGGAAGGAATGTAGTGCAATAAGTTTATCATCTATAATGATCTATAATGATAAAAGCATAATATGCTAATTAGACTGGACATCCAAACGACCTTCTGGACGGCCACACTATGACACCCACTGGTGCCAGGCCAGCCAAGGTGGGTGCGATGCAATTGGTTGGAGGCCCAGCCATTGCAACTCTGCAGCAGGAGGCCCAGGCCACTGACCCTGTGGGCTGTGGTGGGTGGGCGGGGCTTCTCTCTTGCAGGGGCGACCAATCACAGGGCTCCTAGACTGTGAGAAGGCACAGGCCAGGCTGAGAGACCTCCTCCCCCAGTGCACAATTTCGTGCACCAGGCCTCTAGTACTGAATAAATTTCTTCTTCACAATGATCTCCAAATTCTTTCTATATTTAATCCAAATAAACAGCAACAATTTTAGTTGGGTTCCTGGAGGCAACGTAGTAAGAGAGTGTGAGTTATTGTGACTATAAAAATTCTTGCCTATTGCCTCCCTTTGAAATAACTGTCTTTTAAAACAAGGTTAATTAGCGTCCTACTGAATTATCGCGGCTAAAAGTGGGTAACTATATGTCCTTTTTCTTCTGTTTAACTCTTTTGTTTGAGAATGCTTGTTCCTGTGTATTTATGTTCCTCTAAAGCAGTGATTTTCAACCTTTTTCATCTCACGGCATACATAAATGATGAAAATCCTGTGGCACACCAAAATATGTGTTATATTTTTTTGCCAATCTGACAAAAAAAAAACAAAAACACCAGGTATAATTTGACCCTTCACACTGGACAGCTATTGTATTGGCTGTTGTCCTTTTTTTACTTGACAGTCTAAGGGGAAAGAGGTCAGTGCCCTGACTAATCAGGTATTGGGTGTTTTAAAATGTGGGAGGCCCACAGGGTGCCCTGGCACACCAGTTACAAATCGCTGTGCTAAAGAAAGTAGGACATCTGTGGGTTTGAAAAGCACCTAAGGCATAGTTGTCACGCATCAGGTCTCCCCGTTTTAGACCTGCTGTGACTAGGAAAATGCTGGCCTCCTTTTGTAATCACGACTCATAACTATATGGCTGTTGATGGAGTCAAGCTGCCGTCCCACCTCTCAGCGAAAGTTCCACCTGCCACAGGGTTTCAGGGTCCTCTTGGCTTGCTTTTTGCTTTTCTGGGGATAGGTGGGCTGAAAGTAGACTTGCTAGACTTGGGGAAGTCACCCGTTGTCCATCATTCTGTAGACTATAAATGTCATCCTTGTAAGCAGAATGTGTGATTTTGTCTCAAGCATGCACCAAGAAATGGTGGGACCAGCAATTCAAACTTACAGCACGAGGTACAGTGAGTATTCTAAAACTGTCCATATACCTCATCAAAAATGCCTTGTACAGTTACAACGCTTTTTCTTTATTTGTTTTTCAAGGTGTTCTTTGCAGAAGATGTGGGTTCCAACAAAGGAGCAATCATTGGACTCATGGTGGGCGGTGTTGTCATAGCAACAGTGATTGTCATCACCTTGGTGATGCTGAAGAAGAAGCAGTACACGTCCATCCATCATGGTGTGGTGGAGGTAAATAAATGGGACTGTGCGTTTGCAAGTGGGAACCAGAGACTGCAAGGGGATGTTTTTGCTTGGCATTAGCCTAAAGACCATCCAAGTATTTCTCTTTGAAAAAAAACCTATATCGCTGCATAGAGCTCTCAAATTGCAGGTCTTTTCTTGCTTTGGCTTTTATTCACTCCGAAATAAGAACTATTGAGTCATTGAGGTTGTGCACTGCTACATCAACTTCTCATCGTTCGTATTGAAATAGCAAACTATTAATCATAACGCCTGTCTCAGAAAATTGTGATCACCTCCAACATTAAAAGAAAGGAAAAAAGTGACAGAACTTAAAATTGAATAAAGGAAGTGCAAGGCTGCTTTCCCCTCCCCCCCAAATCTGAACACATTTATTCCCAGACTTTTTTCTTTGTTTCTTAAATAGTCTGACCTCTAACTAAAACCAGATAATAGTAACTAATAATTTTCAGTAAAGAGTCTTCTTACCTTTAAAGTTTTGTAAAAAATTATGTCACACCCAGCTTGTGTGGCCCAGTGGTTGAGTGTCGACCTGTGAACCAGGAGGTCATGGTCAATTCCCAGTCAGGGCACATGCCCAGGTTGTGGGTTCGATCCCCAGTGTGGGGCATGCAGGAGGCGGCCAACCAATGATTCTCTCTCATTGGTGTTTTTATCTCTCTCTCCCTTCTCTCTTCCTCTCTGAAATCAATAAAAATATATGTATATTTCTTAAATCATGTCATACCAGACAGCTGAGCAGAACATACACGGTTATTCAAGATGTTGAGCCTGCAACCCTACCCTTTCACCTGAAATAGCCTAGTTTTGATCCATTTAGTGCACATGTACAGGAGGCGGAGAGACGACCTTCCAGTGACAGCCAGGGTCATGGCTCCGTCATGTCCTTGAGATTGTTTCTCTCCACAGGCCAGCCTCTGACCTTCATGTACAGCACAGAAGGTTACACCAACAAACCAGAGTAAGCGGCAAGAGTCAAGCATGACTTCTGAAACCCATGATACAAAGTACTGAGAAATAAAATTTACAAATAAGTTCTTTTTATGCTTTTCAAATACAGTTGGGGGAAGGACACTCATGGTACATGTAATTTCTTAGAAAACAATTCCAGACAGCAAATTAATCCGTCTTGAGAAGAGTCCAATTTTTAGAGCTGAAAGAGATCTCAGTGATGAATCAAACTGATCTTCTCATTTTTGTAGATGAGAAAAGAGACCCAGAAAGAAGTGTTTGCTCAATGTCAAGTTAAGTAGGGCCAAGGTCAAAGTATACATTTTCCCACCTCCTCTCCGTTGACTTTTCCTTCAGAGAAAGGTCCAGATATTTCCCGGTGAGTTACATTTCTCACCACACCCAAGGAAACATGCTCCGAACCATTCTTGATTATGAAGATGCAGGAGCAGTTGAAATATATTAAATTTGTGGTAAAGCCAGACACCTCACTATGTTCGGCCCCTAACGTCTCCACTACTTGGTTTTGAGTCTTATTTCCTCTGTGCATTCGGGTATGGATGAGCTAAAGAGCAGAGAAATGAATGAATGAATCCAGGGAATGGGTGGCAAAATGTAGAAGAATTGAATGGTTGGCAAACTAGAGTATGAGCATTTAAAATAAGCAGTGATGGCATCATCAGATTGGGGTATTGCTCTTTTCGTAGCAGGATTTCTGAGCTTGTGTCCTATGAAACAGTATAAGATACATTACTACTAGCATTAGTTTATCTCACTTGTACTCAAAACAGTTTTGCTTTTCATTTTAATTCCAGGTCTGGGTGAATGAAAGTTTGTTTATACTTGAATAATTCAAAAGCCTTTTAAATTGACTAATGTAATTGTACTTTAATTGCCTTGGACTGATAAATCGATCCAAGAGGCAGCTTCTGTCTTTGATGCCAGAGGCCACATGCAGTAAGTCCTCACTTAATGCATGGATAGTGTAAACGACATAAAACAAAATCAATTTTACCAATAGGCTAATGGATATAAACAAGAATCGAGTTTCTATGGCATCTCATCCACTTTATAAGGAGACGCCATGGTTTGAGGACCTGTTGGATTGGTTGTCTCAGGCTGCCATAGCGAAGCCACAGACTGAGGGCTCCAACAACAGAAAGTTACTTTCTCATGAGTTGAAGGCCAGACATCTCAGATCAAGGTCTCATAGACGGCTCATCTCCACCTTCACTTCTTCCCTCTGTGTGTGTCTGTGTCCTGACCGCCTCTTCTCGTAAGGACATCAGTATTGCTGGACTAGGGTTTACCCTAATGATCTCATTTAACCTTAATTACCTCTTTAAAGACCCTGCCCCTAATATAATCATATTGTGAGGTACCGGGAGTTAGGACTTTAATGTATGGGTTTGGGGGGTACAGTTCAGAGGTAGGGATGCTGGGCAGAGAAGGAGGCTGGCGCAGAGGCTGTCTGCCATGGTTGTGCCAGGGACTGATCAGAGACTTATTTGAAAGGACACACCCCTGGCCCTACCCCAGACCCAGGGAAACAGGCTTCCCAGATAGGAGGCTAAGAAGCTGAGTGTTAAATTTTCCTGACTGAGTCAGACATAGAAGAATCATCACCTTAAGTATTTCTTAAGTCTACTTTATAGCTGCAACACAGATTTTTTAAAAAAAAAAAAAAAAGGGAAATAATTTTCAAGCCAAGAGGCATCCTTTAAGGAACAAAATTATAGGGAGGGCGGTTATGCAGCTCTTCTTTTGATATTCATCTTACTAGCTTCTTGAGTGCAACCAGAAACCTCTCTGGAGTGAGTGTCCCACCTCGTTTTGTGTTTCTGAAGAAACGCTTTGTCGAGCTGTGTAAAGCAGTGTTGGACCGCAGCTTCATCCAAGGTGTGTCCATCATCCCCACGCTTAAGAAGGTTATGGGCTGGCTGGAGTGGTAGAACTTGGGCAAAGAGCTACAGCCCAGCCTGGGCACCTCGCTGTCTCCCCTGGCCCATTGAGTCTACCCTCAGGGGAAGTGATTCTCCCACAAATGCTCCCCATCCCTCTCAGCAGGCTCCCACACCCGAGTACCTGGAAACAAGTTCACGTCCAGCTCTGATGAGCCTGCTTCGTTAGTGACTGATCCTATTGCACTAAGAACAAAAATGAATAGATGAGTAGTTGCGGTTGGACTGGCTGGCGTCTGTGGGGACAGTACAACTGTACTTCACACTATCCATGCACAAAGAAACTGTGACGAAGGCATCTCTCATTCTTAGAGTGAAAGATTCCGACAGACGACGATGGAAGTGGGAAATGAAAACGAGCCTAGTATTGTTATTAACAGAGCTGTTCCCAGCTGGAAATGAGCAGTTGCTAGCTTTTGTTGTTAATGGATAAGCAGTAAACATTGATTTAATGATTTGCTTAGCCGTAAGGCCCAAGAGTCATTCTGTGAGCCATTGACCACGGATTCCCAAGGAGAGGAGTGTGCTTTATTTGTGCCTCAAGCAGGGACACCATGGCCCTCTGTTGCACTGCTTCCCCATCGGACCCCCTTCTTTGGTGGCTGCAGAGCCTGGCTCCAGCTGAGTTATCCACTGTGGCTCCTGCTTGAATTGGTCCTGCAAAGCCCGCTGACCCCTGGTTCTGTTTACTAGCAGGTGGGACTTTTCTGCACAGATGTCCATTGACGGTGCATACTTGAAAATATGCACCGTAGCTTTTTCCACTCCTCCTTCTAAATGGGGACCTTGCCTTTAGTGGGAGTCAGGTACAGACCAGCTGGTGTGGCTCAGTGGTCGAGCGTCAACCTATGAAGCACTAGGACAGATGCTGTTGGAGGGTACAGATCTGTAAGGAGTAGTAAAACAGCCCTGGAGATCTAATGCTCTGTGTAGTGAATATAGACAATATTGTAATCATCAAATTTGCAAGGAGAGTAGCATTTAATTATTCCAACCACTAAAAAGAAAAGATAATTCTCTAGGGTGATAGAGGCACTAATTATCGCCACAATGGCAATCATATTGCAGCCTGTACATGTATCAAGTGAACAGCTTAGATTTATATAATGTCCTATGTCAAATATATTTCAATTTTTTAAAAATTAGGGAAGGGGAGCATAAATTCTTGATTACAGGGTGGAAAACATTTTCCTTTCACAGGTCTGATAACTGGAACACCAGACATCTCCTCACCCCCGCCCCCTCCCCCGCCCCGCCCCACCCGTCATCTCATGGATTATCTAAATAGGAAGAAAATCGCTTAGTTAGCTTTTTGTGGGGTTATGGTGTATGACTTTTTCTGATGAATGTGCCACCAAACTGGTAACACTAGAAGCATACCATGTCCTGAGGGGTCCTTATCCTGGCAAGAAGTTGACCCAGGATGGTGTACTCAACAACCCCTAGAAAAGAAGTTGGACAGAGTGGTGAGGTGAAATGGGAAGCAAATGTAAGCACGTTCTCAAAGCCAACAGCTAGAAGAGAAATTGGAAGGTCAGAAGGAAACATCAGAAATGATGGTGAAATGCGTAGCACAGGTTCCAGAGCTGCCTGAAGAATTGCTCCTATAGGCATTAGACATGACTGAGCTACTTGCCGAGAGTGGGGGCTGTAATTAAGAAAAGCAACGTGTACACAGTCGGACAGGAAACCAACTCCAGGAGGTCACTGGGAGAGAGAAACGGAGGCTTGAAGACTCAGTTGCTCTTTTCTTTGCTTTAATTTTACTGGCTCCTTGGATGGTCTTACACTCTGTTGTTATTCCGTACATTTTAGTTGATCTCATCTTCCTCCCATTATCCTCCTGGATGACCTGGGGTGGGAAATTGTAGGGATCCGGCTTCTGATTTTGATCTAACTCCGTGCTCTGCATTAAAGGGACACCGATCAACACTCCACCTGCTGGGGGCTACCCAGAATAAAATGAAAAGTAGTGTCCCCTGGCCTCAGACACCTACACTGGAGACACAGGAGACTAGAAACTGAGGAACCCAAGTAGCATTTATCTCGAGGCCTGATGATTGAGCTACAGGTTCCTCTGGATGCAGGGAAGGGACAGGTGGCTCCAAAATGTCAAGTTCAGCCCTGACCGGTTTGGCTCAGTGGATACAGCGTCGGCCTGCGGACTGAAGGGTCCCAGGTTCAATTCCGGTCAAGGGCATTTATCTTGGTTGAGGGCACATCCCCAGTAGAGGGTGTGCAGGAGGCAGCTGATCGATGTTTCTCTCTCATCAATGTTTCCAACTCTCTATCCCCTCTCCCTTCCTCTGAAAAAAATCAATAAAATATATATATTAAAAAGTCAAGTTCAGGAAGAAAGGAGAAGGAAAAGTACTCAGAAGGTCTCCCTGAGGCCATGTGAGGACCAAACGGATGGGCTGCTTTGGCTTAGCCCTCCATGGGGTGCAGCCAGCTGAAGCCATGCTTTGGTGTCATCAGGGAAGACCCACACCCCACCAAGAGCCACACAGAGACTGCAGATACCACTGCTACCCTCTAACCAGAAAGCCAGAGGGAATGTTCAGAGTGTGTGCGTGTGTGGTGTCATCTCAGCTAGCAATGGCTGTCCCTACCTGGTGGGCGGGTGGGGCTTCTGTCCCTGATGTCATTGTTCTATTGCTCCTTCTCTGCTTTAAGGGACCTAGTGTTTTCTAAATATATATATATATATATATATATATATATATATATATATATATATATATATATTAGAGGCCCTGTGCATGACATTCATGCACTGAGTGGGGTGTGTATTTGGGGGGGGGGGGAGTCTCTCGGCCTGGCCTGTACCCTCTCATAGTCCAGGACCCCTGGGGGATCTCTGCCTGCCATGGAGGGGGGAGAGGCTCCTGCCACTGCCACTGGGCTCACCAGCCATGAGCACTTGCTTCTGCCTGAGCCACACTCACCCTGTGGGAGCACACTGACCACCAGGGAGCAGCTCTTATGCTGATCGTCTGCCCCCTGTTGATGAGTGCATATCATAGTGACTGGTCAGTCCACTGTTCAGTTGATCTGATTTAATTATATATATATATTTCTTTATTTCAGAGAGAGAAAGGGAGAGGAAGAAAGGGATAAAAACATCAATGATGAGAATCATTGGTTGGCTGCCTCCTGCATGCCCTCTACTGGCGATTGAGGCATGTGTCCTGATCGGGAATCGAACCATGACCTCCTGGTTCATAGGTCAATTGATGCTCAACCACTGAGCCACACCAACCAGGCAAGGGGCCTAATACCAATGTGCTGGTGCAGAGGCCCTGTCTGCTCAGGGTCTGCTCAGGCTGGTCTTCCATGGGGGCCCTCACAGTGCCACTCAGCTGTGAGTGACAGGTCGCTGAGCCCCACTGGAAAGGAAGGCTCCCCCCAAGCCCACGCTCCTCCTTTAGTGGTAGGTTTATCCATGCACATTAGGACTCAGCGTTTCCCTTTTCACTTTCAAGGGGTTGGGGGTGAAAAAACTACCACCTGTGCTCCTCGAGTGCCATTCAGTAAGGATAATCCTCTCTCGTGTGGCTTCCGGTCCCTCTGAGGTCAACCCTGTCAGCCACTGGGTAGAGGACTAGCAAGCAGAAGAGAGGCATGAGAAGGCAGGTGGGTTAGACGCCTGGACTGCACGTGGCCCGCAGCCTGGCATCCCTGGCCGGGCTCTAACCATCCCTACACTCGGAAGAGGACATTCACTACTGCACTGCCGGTGCTCTCTGCTCTTGATGAGGGTGAACGCCTGTGGACAGCCAGTGCGAGGGCTGGCGTGGCTCCGGGGGGATGTGCAGCTATCCATTTCAGCAGTCAAGCAGCATGATGCTTCTCTCTACACTTGGAAATGCGGCAGCGCTTGGCAGGTCAAGGTGGTATGTGTTTTTTTAAAAAACCTCCACATTCTTTGAAACTTGAGGTCAGAGGTGGCCCAGAGCAAAAAGATGCCCAGGTGTGCATAGCACGCTGCCGCATATGGGAAAACAATCTGTGATGAGTCCCACAAGGACAGGGACACCGAGAATCCGTTCAGACAGTGTCCTCTGAGGGTCACACTGAGACCATGGGGAACCAGAGAATATTGACATACCTCTTTTTCAATTTTACTGAGGCATCATGGACATAAAACAATGGTTTTAGGTACCTGATGCATGTACATATTGCAAAATGAGAACCACCGTAAGTTTTGTCAACGTCCATCACCTCATCTAGGGTGGTTACAGGTTTTTTTCTTGCTCCTCTCTTAGCAATATTCAAATGTCCAATTCTATAGTCACCATGCTGTACATTACATCCCATGACTGATTTATGTTATGACTGGAAATTTGTATCCTTCACCCATTTTATCCACCTCCAACCTCCTGCCTCTGGCAACCACCCAACTGTTCTCTGTATCTGAGTTTGGGGTTGTTTTAGATTCCACATATAATTAATATCACCCAGTCTTTGCTTTCTCAAGCTGACTTATTTCAATTAGCATTAATGCCCTCAAGGGCCATCCATGCTGCTGAAAGTGGCAGGATTTCCTTCTTTTTCATGGTTGAATAATAGTGTGTGTGTGTGTGTGTGTGTGTGCGCACCCCTCATTTTTTGTTACTCATTCATTTCATTGTTTTCATGTCTTGGCTATTGATATTGAAATGCTGCTGTGAGCATGGGGGTGCACATATCTTTTTGGCTTTGTGAATTCATTTCCTCCAGATAAATACCCGGAAGTGGAGCTGCTGGATCATGCAGTAGTTCTATTTTTAGTTCATTGAGGAGCCTCCATACTGTTTTCCTTCTTGTCTGTACCAGCCTTGCAGATTCATCAGACAGTGTGGTCTGGTCACGGTGTCCTATCGAGCTCCATCCCTAGACATGGTGTCTTAGCGTCAACACAAGTGCCCTGGGCTTTTTGCTTCATTGGGTGATGATGGGACAGCAGCGTGGGGTCAGAACCAGGCCAGACTGGCTGTGTCTGCGGTGGGGACCCCGCAGAGGAGCTGGGTGTTGCTTTGCAACACTCCACAGAGGGGAGCAGGCCTGCCATCTTCTCCTGGAAATCAGGTGGGGACCTCAATTCCATCATGTGCAGAATAAAAGGATGCCTTTGAGAAAAAATCTGCATACTACATTCTAACTTTTCTTTGGGAAACATGCTGCTTCTTCATTCTGATTAAATTTGTGTGGCTTTTTGTCTCACAATGCTTTCACAGAAGAGAAATTGTAAAAAGAATTACAAAACTAAGCTTCAATTTGTTCAGCAAAGTGTTCAGTACTTCCTCTCTTCTGTGCACTGTGAGAGGTACAGCAAATACACTAGACACCTGTCAGCACTCCCCCCAGTATAGGGGTGAACACACCATGTCCAGGGTGCAGAGAGTACATAGCAAGCTTCACCCAGCCCTGTCCTGACAGTGACACTGGAGTAAAGTGGAGGGGGAGGGGGGGGGGACAGATACAACACGTTTACAATTGCCGGCCAATCTTAGAGATAAAGCACCATATCAACAGAGGACCTATTTTTAAACCTTTAGCCGGACATACTTCTACACTATCTTAGTGCTCACTTTAAAAAAAAAATGATAAGCTATAATCTAGAACAGCATGTCCTTGTTCCATTTTTCATGTCTCTGCCAAAGATGTGCATGCATTGTTATTTCAATGAACATAATTCTCAGACCTCTCTTCCACATATTAAATTTGGTAAAAACGAGGACAAATTAAACATGAGAAAAATACACCGTCTAGATTTGAGTGTCTCCCAGTATCCTTTGTTGACTTTCTTCACGATACTCTTGGATGTTTTCCTAGTTTACCACCACACTTTCAAGGAAAGCAGCCTTCCACCGTGGTTTTCTTGTCTTTTATTGAGCCAACAGAGAAGGGGAAAAAGTATATTTTCCACACTAGATGTAGCCGGTAACCAATGAACACTTCAAGGTTTGAAGCGCCACCTGGTGGCTAGATGGAGCATCTGCGTCACTGGTGGGCGCTGGGTTCTGCTCCAGATGCCCCAGTGCAGGAGAGAGAGAAGGAAAGAGTGGTGTCCTTTGCCATCTTGGCTTCTCCATGCGCAGGCTTTCAAGGTTGATGCTTCTTGTCACTCACTTGTCCTCACACTTGCTTTGCAGGTGGACGCCGCCGTGACGCCCGAGGAGCGCCACCTCTCCAAGATGCAGCAGAACGGCTATGAAAACCCAACGTACAAGTTCTTCGAGCAGATGCAGAACTAGACCAGCCGCCGCAGCAGCCTCTGACGTGGACAGCAAACACCATTGCTTCACGACCCATCGGTGTTCATTTACAGACTCTTGTGGAAAGCAACACACCCTCCTGTTTTATTTTTATTCTTTACTCATGACCACCTTTTTGACAGCTGTGCTGTAACACAAGTAGATGCCTGAACTTGAATTAATCCACAGATCAGTAACCTCCTCTCTCTCTCTCTTTACATTTTGGTCTCTCCACCACATTCTTACTGGGTTTTGTGTACTGTAAAGACTTTAGCGATATCAGACTAATGCATGATTAGATACTCTCCTGATTATTTATCGCGTAGCCCTTTAGCCAGTTGTATATTATTCTTGTGGTTTGTGACCCAGTTAAGTCCTACTTGAAATACGCTTTAAGAAATCGATGAGGGATGCTTCATGTGGACGTGGGAGTGTAGCTGCTTCTCTTCGCCTAAGTATTCTTTTCCTGATCACTATGCATTTTGAAATTACACATTTTTAAGTATTCCAGATGATTTTGAGACTTTTTTTTTCTTTCCATGACTGCATTTTACTGTACAGATTGCTGCTTCTGCTCTATTTGTGATATAGGAATTACGAGGATACCCGTCGACTCCTTTGTGCCTGTTTTATGTGCACACATTAGGCATTCAGATTTGAAAGTTTCTTGGTCCATGTATCTTTGGATCTTTGATAAAGAAAAGAATCCCTGTTCCTTGTAAGCACTTTTTTGGGGGGTGGGGGGGGGGGAGTGCTCTGCAGGTCTCACATTTACCAAGAATTCTCCCCCCAAAAAAAATTTCTGCAGGATGATTGTACAGTCATTGCTTATGACCATGATAGCTTTCTACACTGTATTCCATAAATAAATTAAATAAAATAACCCCGGGCAAGAGTTTTCTTTGAAGAATGATGATGGACATTCAATATGGAGAGTTATTCTAGGTGGGGGGGAAAGAGGCAGATTTAGTTTCCTTTAACCAGTGTAGGACATTCTATCTGTGATACCAAAAGAAGAAAAAGGAAGGGGCAGAAATCAGGGCCTGGAGACAGCATGCCTGGACAACCCCTTCTTTAAGATTTGTCTTCAATTTGTACAAAATGGTGTTTTCATGTAAATAAATACATTCTTGGAGGAGCGCCATTGTGCTGGTGTGAGTGATTCCACGGTAACCACCACCTGAAGATGAGCGAGAAGCCTAATGTACCCTAATATTGGGCATCCACACCTCTTGTCTCTTAGTTGTAAGTTTGAGATGGAAAATTTGGGGCCAGTGTGCATTCCTAGTGCTAGTAATATAACTCATACATCTAACACAGATTTTACTGGATCCAAAGCATTTTGCTGCCAACATCTTGGTCCTCAAGTTTGTCCATGTCTTAGTCTGTACAGGCTGCTCTAACAAAATCCCATTTCATGAATGTGTATGTATTTATAACATACCATATTTGTCCATGTATACGATTTTTTTTTTTTCTAAAATCGTTAGACTGCAAATCCAGGGGCATCTTATACACAGAAGTCAGCCAAGGAAGGAGCGGGTGAGTGCATAGCTGCCCACACCTTGTCAAACAGGCTTCCTCCGACCGTGAGCCTTATTGTTACTGACATCAGCTGATGCTGAAATAGGAGGTGGAGGTGGAGGGTGTGCAGATGCAACAGGGACCAGAGCATTCTGAGCCCATAAAGATGTCAAAAAATAAAAAAAAATACCAGTAAGCAATTGTCTTACTCTGCAAAACTCAAAGTAAATGCAATCAGCTATGCAAAAGAGCATGGAAATAGAGCCACAGACAATTTGGACCTCCTCCCTCTGAGTGTACGATCAGACAGTGGAGAAAACAGGAAGAACAACTCCTAAAGGTGCCAAAAAAGAAGGCCTTAAGAGGAAAACCAGCAAAATGTTTAAAATATTGTGTTTTTTTTTTATTTTGGGTTGGAAAAATGGGGGGGCATCTTATACATAGGGGTGTCTTATACACGGAAAAATATGGTACATTTATTGTTCACTGTTCTGGAGACTGGAGGTTTGAGGCAGGGGGCCAGCCTGGTCGGTAAGGCCCTTCCCGGCCACAGACTTCCCCTTGCACCCACAGTGTAGGAGCGGGGAGGGCCTCTCTGGAGCTGCTTTTATACGTCACTGATCCCATTCATGGGGGTTCCACTCCCGTGACCTAGTCACCCCCAATGCCCCCCCCCTACTGCCATCACATTGGGCATTAGAATCTCAACATAGGAATTGGGGGACACACAAACATTCAGGCAGACCATAGCAGCCCAGATAAGACAGGAAGAGTAAAGTTTCGGGGAAATAAAAACTAGGACCAGCTGATAGCCAGTTTTCTAGCAAACAGGATTTCTAAACCTTGGCACTATTGACATAGTCTGTAGGAAGTAATTTCTTGTTGGGGGCCGGGGGGTTGTCCTGGACACTATAGGAAGTTTTGCGCCCTCTCTCCTACTGATGATGCCAGTAGCTACTCCTGCATGTGATCATCAAAAATGTCTGGACATTGCCAAACACCCGATGTCCCTTAGGGAGAGCAAAGTCACCCATATTTGAGAACCACACTACACTCTATCTACTTTAAAACGAAGTCATACGTACATGATTTTTCTGTTGAGGAAGGCTGTCCAACTGGTATTCCAAAGGTCTAAGCACACACCCCAGCCAGTGTGGCTCAGCGTTTGAGTGTCAACCTATGAACCAGGAGGTCAGGGTTCAATTCCCAGTCAGGGCACATGCCCAAGGTAGCAGGCTCAATCCCCAGTGTGGGACGTACAGGAGGCAGCCAATTAATGATTCTCTCTCATGCAATGTTTCTATCGCTCTCTCCCTCTCCCTTACTCTTGGAAGTCAATAAAAATATTTTTTTAAAAAGAAACTTTCCAACCTAATTACTAAGGTTACTTAAAAAATAAAAAAGAACACAGCCAACATGTTTTGCAGTGTTGGGCCTGGTATCAGGCGAACAGGAGGATCAGCCCACACCCTTTTAGTCAGATTGTGACCTTTTACACTCAAACACTAAGCGCAGAAAATTGAACAAAATCGCTTCATCGCGTCCCCAGGCACGATGAACAGGCTCAATGAAAACACATCTGAGCCAGTCCTGTCTTCATGAGAACAGAAGTGTCCTCTCATCCCACTAAGGGCAGTTAGACCTGACGTGATGGCGTGTAGCTCATGTCAGTTTATATGTAGGAGCTACAACTGCCTCTTTCCTGACCCAGAGAGAGGTAAAATTAGCCCTGACAAAACTGTGTTTCCAGTGACACTAATGAAGTGAAGCCCAACTTTCCCTAACAGGATGCTCCTCCCAGGGCAGCTTTCAGTCCTTGGAACTGGAAGCTTTAGCTTTGATCAATAATGGGAGGGAAAGTAAAGCATACATATCCTATATAATAAAAGGGTAATATGCAAATTGACCCTAACAGCAGAACCACAGGGAATGACTGGTCACAATGACACACACTGACCACCAGGGGGCAGACGCTCAATGCAGGAGCTGCCCCCTGTGTGGTCAGTGCACTCCCACAGGGGGAGCTCTGCTCAGCCACAAGCCAGGCTGCCAGCTGCCAGCACAGCAGTGGTGGCGGGAGCCTCTCCTGCCTCCTCAGCAGCACTAAGGATGTCCGACTGCAGCTTAGACCTGCTTCCCGCTGGCAAGTAGATATCCCCTGAGGGCCCCAAGGCTGCCAGAGGGATGTCTGGCTGCCAGCTTAGGCCCAATTCCCCAGGGAGCAGACCTAAGCCAGCAGGTGGACTAGACATCTCCCAAAGGGTCCCAGATTGCTAGAGGGCACAGGCCGGGCTGAGGGACCCCCCACCCCAAGTGCACAAATTTTTGTGCACCAGGTCCCTAGTATATTTGAATCATGAAAAGATAATGCCTTATAATCTTGCTTCTCAAATTGAGGTGTATTGAAAGGACTCTCCAGGTAGTTTGGGGGTTACTCCATGTGCAATTTACACAAATGTCTGACCAAATAGAATTATGGTCATAGTTGCCCAAATCAAAGACCAATGAGATTTTGGAGGAGTTTGGCGTGGTCAACCTGGTGGAGGCGGCATGGCATGTCGATAAAGTGTAAATGCGTATTTATCTTTTTGTGAGTAAAGTTGGACATTCTTTCATGTATGTGTTCAAGGGCCACTTTATAGCCCTGTGAATTTTTTGCTTGTGTCTTTAGCTCTGGCCTTAAAGACTGCTTTGCTATCGGGGTTGCAACCGTATTGCCTACTCTTTCCGTTTTGCACAATAGAGCTTTGCCCTCCCCCCTTTATTTTCAGCTCTGCCTTTCAAGTGTGTGTCTGTCTTCTAGAAGCACAGAGTTGGGTTTTTGCTCTATGAGCCAATTTGAAAGTCAGTTTTATGATATGACTGCTATGTTTGCTTTCCATTCTGTAATATCTCATGTTGTAATTACTGCGTGTGTTGCATTTACTGTCTTTATTGGGGGGAGGGCTCTTGGCGTGCGCGCACGCGTGTGTGTGTGTGTGTGTGTGTGTGTGTGTGTGTTTTATAGGAAGCTCTGTATTTTCATTCTAGTGGTTACTTCTGTACTAATACTTCTTGTAGCGCTCTTAACTTCTTATTTCTTACTTAACCTTTCTCTCTTTCTAAATGATATTCTTTGACTCCTACCTCCCACCTACACAGCAGTCAGTGTCCTTACACTATTTTCCCCCTGTTCTCTCTCTTCTCCCGTGTTTTTCAGTTGCATTTGCTCTATGTGAATGTTTACTTCTTTTTCAACCCGAGAGCACACCCTATTTCAGTCTTAGCCTACAGTCCAGGAAGGGAGATGAAATGCTCCGTCAGTCCTTTGCTCCCAGGCATCTTTTAGTTGCATGAAGCTCACCCGTCCAGTAAATTCCCCTGCAGCAGCCTGTGTGGACAGTATTGCTGCAGCTCTCACCAATTCAAAACTGATTTTCTGTCACTTAAAACTTGAAGGGCAGCCTGTTTTTCCTTAAGTTTCTTGACCATGCTGGTCCGTGCTGTTTCCTGGCTTTGGTATTTTTGAGAATGCTGAGGCCAATCTAACTCTCTTTCCTCCCTAGTGTTCTCCTTTTTAGCCTGGAGGATCGGGGAGTATCTTTAAAGTCTAATCATTTTACAAAGCTATGTCTCAGGGTTGATTATTTGCGGCCAATTTTCCTAACTACTCACCTCTTCCTGGGACCTTTCAACATGTAGAATCAGTTCATTTTTTTTCTGGAACTTTCTCTTGGATTCGAGTTTTATATTCTGTTCCATTATTGGTATTTTCTTCTTTGGAGACAGTAATACAATGAACTTTGGCCTCCTTTGCCTCATTTCCATTTCAACCTCCTCTCTGATCCTTTTTATTGTCTTTATCTCATTTTCATTCTCTTGGTTGTGTACCTTCTTTTATTCAATAGCCTTTTACTAAGTTTTTATTTAAACCCTCTGGGCACCTTATAATCTGTTCTTTATCACGGATACGGTTCTGTGATTTTCTTCTATTTCTTTTCTGAGTTCCGTTAGCTCTCATTTTGTTTCTTTCTGGGGTTTTTTTTCCCCTTGATTTCTCTCCTTAGTTTTTGTGTTTCTGATTCAAATGCATGTGGGGGACTTTTTAATTAATATGGAGTGTTAACAGTTTTCTTCAACTTTGTGGTTGTTGGGGGTGGGAGACATGGCCCGCAGAGAATCTTCCATTCACAACTTGGGGAATTTTGCTGTTGTTCTCTGTGGGAATGGTCTGTTTTCTGTTTTCTTCTTTTTTATTAAATATATTTTTATTGACTTTAGAGAGAAAGGGAGAGGGGGGGAGAGAGAAACATCAATGATGAGAGACTCTGATTGGCTGCCTCCTGCACGCCCCCTACTGGGGATCGAGCCCACAAGCCGGGCATGTGCCCTGACTGGGAATCCAATGCGTGGCCTCCTGGGTGCTGAGTGGACGCTCAACCTCTGAGCCAGGCCGGCCTGTGGCTTTCTGGTCCTGGTCATTGGTGGGCCCAGTGCTGTCCTGTGCAATGTCTTTCATGGATGGGTTGGAGGGAAAGCGTTGATGCGTCCTGCTCCTGTTTACAGAAGGATCCTTCATTTTCCTCTTTTTTTCCTTTTCGGCCTGCTTCCCAGGTCACCTCCTCTTCTCCACGCACCCTGCTGTCTCCAAGTCTGACCCTCTGGCCCCCATGCTCCAGCCCCTCTCCGTAGCCAGGGCTCTGAGCTCCCAGGGCTCCCTCAGAGTCACTGTTTTGTATATCTTGCTTCCCTTTCTCTTTGGGGATGGTTTCGTCTGCTTTTCCTCCAAGTCCTCTGCTCCCCTCCCCTCTTTTCCAGGGATTTTCAGGCTCCTTGGCCCGATTTCTGCTCACGTGGCCAGTGGTGGCTGCAGAGACCGGCAGGGGGCGCTCTGCTGGCATTTGTTGAGTTTTGTTTGTTGCCTCTGCTTGCAGGTCACTTGAGGGCTCGGTGTTTTCCTCTCAGCAATGAGGAAGAGGGAGGTTTAGCCACCTTTATCAACAAAGCCCCACACTCGCATGTTTTAAAAGCTCCCCAGGTGATTCTAACAAGCAGCCGGGTGGACACCGCTTGTTATATCACAATGTTCTTTTAAGTCGTTTTACATCTGTTGTCCCCAAAGTCCTGGGGCTCCCTGGCCCTATATGGTTTATCTCCTACTGAGTCCTCCGTGGGGTGCTGTTCTTCAGATCTGTCTCCTAAACAAACGCCTTTCTCATTCACCTGCATCAGAATTGCCTGCAAGTCCTGCCCCGCCCCCAAAATCAATTTCCTGGACCGCACCTTGGACCTGATGGGCTCATCTCGGGAGACCTGAGAGTCTACATGTTTAGTAAGCCCCTCCGCTTGCAAAAGCCACGAAAGGTCTTAAGAACCGCTGTTGTGGAGGTTCCGGGACCTCAAGGTCTGCCCTCAGCTTTCTCTCCTATGCACCAGCTCTGGGTAACCTCAGCCCCATGGCAAATGCTAGTTATAAATGGTGCAAAGCAAAAGCTCAAATCGAAACCTTTTCCCTGAGTTGCAGGCTCAGGTTGCTATGTTTGCTTTAATGCATGTTTTTTATCATCCAGAAAATACAGAAGGTAGCAGAA
Organism: Murina feae; assembly: GCA_004026665.1. Classification (NCBI taxonomy): domain Eukaryota; kingdom Metazoa; phylum Chordata; class Mammalia; order Chiroptera; family Vespertilionidae; genus Murina; species Murina feae. The sequence goes on along the minus strand of PVJC01000123.1, from coordinate 11,545 downwards.
AAAGAGGATTCACGCACAATCCCACCATTCAAACAGAAATATCGTTAATGCTTTTGCACATACACTCTCCGTATATAAGCATTCAACTCACTTGCCATTTTGTCCCTATCTTATGGCCCATAGGCTGCTTTTCCACCTGCATTAGTGACTGCATAAGGGTATTCTTTTTTGGAATGTTTTTTACTACAATCAATCATGTTTAAGCATGTCTTTTACCACAAATTATTGTCCTGTTCAGTTTTTGGGTTTTAATAAGAGGCAGTTTAGCATCTGCTTCAAGAACAGACTTTCTTGAAATAATTATTTTAGAAAGTATTACATATGTCCTCCCCCTTCCCCCCCCCATGGGCCCTCTCCAACCCACCTTCATGGCCCCCTCCCCCATTGTCAAGAACACAGACTTTTGAGTCCAGCTCTGCCTCAGTGGGGCCTCGGTTTCCCCATTTGTAAAATAAGGCAATAAATAGGACTTAATATGAGAGTCTTGAGGATTAAATCTGTTAATATGTTTAGTGTTTAGAACGTTGTGTGATATGCAGTAAATGGTATATAATGGTTAGCTACTCCGAAGAGCGTCTGAGAAGTAGAGGGTGTATTTCATTCTCATCTCCTTATTCATGGCACCAAATTGATTTTGCAAAGTGACAGTCCCTCTCCCATCAGCAGTGGGAGTGCCCTCCCAGAGGACCACAGGACCCAGAGGAACTTGGGAGCACCATGCATTGCCAGGGAGAAATGGAAAAAGAGAGACAAATTGGGGGCAAACCAGGCTGGCCGCTTGCGGGTAATTCTCTTGTAGAGAATTCTTGAATGGTCCCGGAGCTCATTCTCTTGTATTCCCTCTCCTTTATCCACAGACACAAGGGCCTGAGGGTGGTGTGGCCTTCTCCATAGAGGAAAAATTGGAGCACAAATAACTTATGTAATCCCCTTGCTTTCATTATACAAATATTTATCCTGTAGACTACATTTGCAAATCAAATCAGAATACTCGGAATATGAAGCTCCCTTGTGGCTATTAAAGCAAAAAAAAAAAAAAATTGTCCTCCACCCCCTCCTTGCAAATGACAAGCTCCGAAGCCAACTAGCAGGCCATGCCTCATCGCTAACAGCATTCTTTGTGAAAAGGTTTTAGAGTAACTTCCAAAGTAAGTGACCAAGTATTCCTGGAGAAGTTGTTTCATGTGCTCCAGAGCATGTTAGAATATTTAAACCGCCCTGCACTGAGCTTTTTCTGGGTTGAGCTGTTTCTCCAAACCGGGGACCTTAGCAGTGAATGCAAGATTCCCTTTATTCAGTTTATGAGACGAATGCAGTGGCTTCATTTTGAGTTATTCACTCATTTAAAAGTTATTGAGTGCTTACTGTATGCACTTAGATAATGCCCAGGATGGAGAGATGCAATCGTTTAAAAATCAAACAAACATACAAATAAAAAAACATGTTCTACTCTCAAGACATTACAAGTTAATTCTGCAAGGAACCATTACCACCCCAAACCGCGATTGTACACTAACAGTTTTTATTTTGCTACAAATCTACGATTTGGGTAGAGTTCAGTAGGGAAGGCTTATGTCTACTCCACACAGAACTGGGGGCAGCTCTGAGGGCTGGAGGATGTGTTTCTGAGATGGCACCCTCACACGGCTGGCCGGTCTGGCACAGAAAACAGGCTTCTGATAAGCTTGGGTGGCAAAAAGCAGGCTTCTAAATTGCTTCATCGGTTTTATTCATCCTTCCAAACCAGAGGGTTTTATCTGCAGCCAGCAGCCCTTGCACATCGAGCAATGGAGCTCCAACAATAAGAATAGGAAAGCAATCATTTGATGAAAATTACACCTATTACTGGAGAATTTTACTTCTGCTTAGGAATTAAGATAAAAGCTTTGGTGAATTGCACCTTGCTATATAGACACTTAATAGGAGAGAGGAAAATGACAAACTCAGAGCAATAGAAACACCTCAGGAATGTTCAACCCAAGGCCTGATCGTTAATATGCTTCAAGAATAGAGGAAGCAAAATTATCTGCAAAGAAATGGGCCTAAGTGAAATGAGTTCCTGGAACGGACACCTTGCCAATTTCGGGGTGTATTTATAATCACATGTCTGTGTTAGGGTCGCCGAAAGAGGAATGCACGAGGCCAAAAGGGGTAAAGAATTATGATTTTATTAGGTCATCTGGATACCAGCTGGGCTGTGCTCCAAAATGGTGCCAGCATGCAGAGACGGAGAGTCGGAGGTTTTTAAAGGACTCCGGGTGGGCTTTCTCTGGGCGGAGAGTTCTCTGTGCAGGTCTGGATTCTGGAAAACTCCGGAGGGGAGAGATAATCGTCTTAGCAAGTAGAATGTGGTCGAAGCAAGTGGAATGTTCACTGTGAAGTGGCCTCAAGGTCAGTTGCCAGGGGAGGGGGTATCCATTCAATTCTTTGGGCAGACCTAACAGTCTGGTCTCTCCAGGATCATTTTAAGCTTATGCTACTCATAAAAGCCCTGCGTATGTGGAAGGCAGGTTCTTCTGCAAATAGAAAGATCATCTAAAGACACTGAACTCAGCAGAGACCTCACCCTGACCTCTTAGCGCTCCCTGACAGCCAGTGTGCACACAGGGCACGGCCCAGGGACTCTGCGAGTCTCTGAACATATTTCTGGCTAAAGATTTGGTATCTCTACCTTCAAGAGAAGAGGAGTGCATTACGCTGGACTTGTGGCTGTCTCGGAAACATGAATGAAGAAATAGCCCTTAGTTCTCCTAGCTGCCTGTCTCATTCTGGTCACCTGAATTTTGCCCAAAGGCCTAAGATCAATGGTGGACTGCCAAGGCCAGATCCATCAGAACTGCCAGGTTGCGTAAAGACATTTTGTATTGCTTCCAAATTATGTCAGGAAAGGACTAACTTCAAGGTAGACTACAGAGTCACCTCGCTATAGGCCGCACAGACAGGGGACTGAAATAATGGTCCTGCATTGTCTTCATGCTGTGACATTGCCCGCACCATCCTCAGCAGAGTTAACTATGCAAATGTGATTTTGTTGCGTCCAGAGACTGAGCCTGTGTTCCCAGTTTTCCTGCGATGTCTGGGAGGGCATGACATCGTTGAAAGAACCATGCAGGCCACTTGGGACTCAAAATTGCTAATGATAATATACTAGAAGGAATTTTTTAAAGAAAAAACCCCTCAGCCTTAGCCAGTTTGGCTCAGTGGCTAGAGCATCTGCCTGCAGACTGAAGGGTCCTGGGTTCTATTCCAATCAAGGGCACATACCTCACTTGCAGGCTCCTCCCTGGCCTGGGCCCGGGTCAGGGGCGCATGCAGGAGGCAGCCAAATGATGTGTCTCTCATCATTGATGTTACTATCTATCTCCCTCTCCTTTCCTCTCTGAAATCAATATCTATAATAATCTATAATAATAAAAGCATAATAAGCTAATTAGACTGGACAGTCAAATGACCTTCCAGATGTCATTTCGGACGTCCTTCCACATGAAGTTGCCGCAGCAGGGGCCGAGGCAGAGGCAGTAGGAGTGATCAGGCAGGCAGGCAAAGTGGTTAGGGATGATGAGGCAGGCAGGCAGAGGTGGTTAGGAGTGATCAGGCAGGCAGGCCAGTGGTTAAGAGCTAGTGGTCCTGGATTGCAAGAGGGATATCCACAGGGATCAGGCCTAAACGAGCAGTTGGATATCCCCCTAGGGATCCAGATTCTGAGAGGGTGAGAGAGTGCAGGCCAGGCTGAGAGACCAGTGTGGATGGTCTATTCAAGGTTGCCAAGAAAAGCTGATTTCTCACCCTCAAGGTGTACACTATGAGTACAAGGAAAGAAGGAAGGAAGGAAGGAAGGAAGGAAGGAAGGAAGGAAGGAAGGAAGGAAGGAAGGAAGGAAGCTCTGATTCTCACAATTGTCTTGTCTAAAAGACAAAAACCTCAGGAACAAATAGGAAAGAAAACACGTATGATGGTGGTATTCTCTGTTTTCCAGAAGAAGATTAAGGAAAGAGTTTTCTTGTCTTGGTTATAATAATGCTGCAGATGCACTGGGTCTCAGCCAGTGTGGGCAAGGGGACACTCTGGCTGTCCCTGCACTGCGGGGGGGACTCACATTCTGAACTTTGCCTTTCAGATGTCAAGACTGGGAGGGGGTGTTCTCAGCAGTTCTGGGGGGGGGTGGTGGAGGCGAAACCACAGCGACAGACTCCTACCTCCTCTGTGGTGATCATTTCCATGGCAGTGTGTGCTTTGGTGGCAAAGAAATAATTAAAATGCTCTCTCAAAAGACAGCTACAGGGAAATTTTCCTTTCCCTGTCCTAGAAAGCAGACAATTTGCTCAGAAAACTTTGAAAAAAAAAGCAAAAGCAGAAATAAACAACAAAAATGAACAGAACACAGATGTTTTATTTCAAGTACACACACATACAGTAGCCATCTATCAAAGAACTCAGAATTAAAGTCCAAAAATGGGTCAGTCTATCACGATGGAGACTGCTCTGACACCAATATGACCGCTACATCTACATGATACTAAACTGACTTCGATGCCACCAATGTGTCATCTGATCATTCATCTTGTTTGTTTGTTTACACTGATGGGTTTGGTGAGTGGTGGATTAGTTGCATTTTAATGCCCAGAAGCAAAAAGATGAAAATATAATGAAGGCCGAAATGGCTAGAAAAGCACCCTGCAGTTTGCAGTTTCAAACACAGACTTGATTTTTGTTTTAATGTATGTTGTTGCCTTTTGCTGGCTTAACCATTTGACACTAATAGATCTCTATTCCGAAGAAACATTTCCCAAACCCTCCAGCGTCTCCTGCATATTTTTCTCTCTATCATCCTCTGAATATTCCCTACAATTTCCTAAGATTGCAGATAAGTTTGGCAGATGCATGTGGCTCATTACACACAAATCTATTCAATTTCCACATATAAGAGTAGGTTGATTTAAGGGAAAGAAAAGAACAGGACACACAAATAATTCTTGGTTAAAGGTTTGCAGGGAGTAGGGTGAAGGTTCTGAGCTTGCAGACTAGCCAAGACTTGGAGAATGTTTACTCTGGCTGCCCAGCAGGCGAGTCTCTCTTGGCATGATGAAATACTGGATCAGACCCGCCCAGCCAGAGTAATATTTCCATCATGGAAAGGAGGGAAAACTTGGCAGGCCAGCATGCCTCGTTAGATCTTGTCTCTTCTCTCCCCCTGGCAGAGTGGAGTCTTTAGAAAGCAATGCAGACATGGCAGACGCTGAGGAAGTAATTATCTGTTTCGACTACCAGTGTGGAGCCCTCCTAAATTCAATCCTGATGGGCCACAGGCTCACGTTGTTGCTGCCCTGGTTCCAAGTCTCATAGGGTCCCTTAGAGTTGAGGAGGAAAACAGCAAAGACACAAAGCATCGACATGCTCTTGCTTGCGAGGGTGCATTGTGAGGCTGCACCGGGGCTCTTTGTCTTGAGGCATTTTATCTCTCTTTGGCCTGCAGAAACCTACGGGGGGGGGGGCGGCCGGGGGGTCATTGAAGAGGAGCCAGGACCAAGGCCATTCTGTCCCAGGCCAGTCTGGAATGTGTAAACCATTTGCTCCTAAGCGGCCTTGGTTAGGGAAGATTAAACCTTGCGATTCAGTAGCTGGCTATAAGTGTTTGGCCTTGTGTAATGATATTGTCGCAGCTTCCCTTATGCCACTTGTCAAGGAATCCCCCTGGCCTCCTACTATCTTTCCTCAGCAAGAAGATTCTCTGAGTTAGCACAGGAACCAGCCCTCATTCTGAACCCTAGGCTAATGCGCTGCCATAGAGCATCACAGAGCCCAATGCTGTGGAGAAAGAAGACTCCGGATAGCCACACAGAGAGTGCTGGAGAGACAGCCATCCCCCAGGGCTGCCTGTGATGAGTGGATTCCTCTTCCTATTTTGCTTTTTCTAAAGTGGAGAAATGGAGACTTAATGAGATAAGACGGAAAAGTAGAGCAAACCCTACTATAGTTCTGATTTTGAAAAGTATGCTGTAATTATATGTCAGATGTTAACATTCTGGAAGCTGAGTGGAGTCCTCTGTGCTATTTTTGCACCTTTTTGTAAGTCTGAAATTATGGCAGAGTAAAAGATTAAAAAACAGTATTACACGGAACAAGACCTTTACAAGAAATTAGCAGAGATGTCGAATAATCCAGAGTCTGAGGTATCTTGTCTCTTTCATGGATGGTTATCAAGATAATCCATCATTACTTATAAAAGTAAAATGTCTTCACATGGACATAATAATGATTGCTAATGAAAACCTCAAGGTGTCACAATTTTAATCAATTTAGATTAAAATGACGCAAAACATAAACTAAGAAACAGTTCATCTAGAATAACGGAATTTACCAGGTAAGCCAGAGACTGTTGGCAGGTATTTCATTAGCAGTGTTGTGGACAGAAATAAATCGGGCCCAGAATAGAACTAGACATCTTTGGGCTCCTATATTTTTTATGATCTTTGTAATTCATTTCTGATCAATTTGCTTATTTTTAAAATATATTTTTATTGATTTCAGAGAGGGGGAGAGAGGGAGAGAGAGACAGAAACATCAATGATGAGAGAGAATCATTGACTGGCTGCCTACTACACACCCCCTACTGGGGATCAAGCCCACAACCTGGGCATGTGCTCTTGACTGGAACTGAACCTGGGACGCTTCGGTCTGCAGGCTGACGCTCTAGCCACTGAGTCAAACCAGGTAGGGCCAATTTGCTTTTTTGTTTGTTTGTTTGTTTTGTTTTGTTGTTGTTTTTTACAATTTACCTTTTTTTTTTCTTAATTAAAGTATTTTTTTCTTTTTCTTTTTTTTCTTTTCCTATAATTTTTTTAATTACATAAAGCTTTACAAAGATTAGTACATATATCTCTTTTCCCCCCTGCCCTTCCCCCAGCCTCTCCTACCCCCCAGTGTTTTGTGTCCATTGGTTATGCTTAAATGCATACACAAAAGTCCCTTGGCTGATCTGTTAACACCCCCCCCCCAATTTGCTTATTTTTAATCATCTCCTATGTCCCTTTAATTCACCAATTTTGACATGGCAATAATGTTAAACAAGTTGCATGAAGTTCTTTAACATATACTTTTTAATTTATATTTTTAGTCTTTTATCATCTACTAGAGGCCTGGTGCATGAAAGTTGTGCACGGGCAGCGGGGAGTGCCCATCAGCCTGGCCTGCACCTCTCCAATCTGGGACCCCTCAGGGGATGTCCAACTGCTTATTTAGGCCTGATCCCTGCGGACATCTCTCTCGCAATCTGGGACCGCTGGCTCCTAACTGCTCTCCCCTGCCAGCCTGATCACCCCTAACTGCCTCTGCCTCAACCCTGCCACTGTGGCTTTGTCTGGAAGGACATCTGGAAGTTCATCTGGAAGATGTCTGGTCTAATTAGCATGTTACCCTTTTATTAGTATAGATACTATTATTTCTTTTATCATTTGGTTTTTTAAATAAAAATTCAGTAAAATGTATTTGTTAAGAAAACAAATACATTTTATTCTCAATACTCTTATACAGATATACCATGTTCCTTGGCATCCTCAACTGTCTAATTGTTAAAAGTTTACAACTAACACTAAATACATGTTCATTTGCCCCAATTGTAACACCAAAAGTTATCTGAGAAGTGAGTGTAGAGATTGGAAGAAAAAAACAAACAATCTTTTCTTTTGTAAAATTTTCCAAACCCTGGAACAGCAGAAGAATCGTTACATTCTTGTTGAAACACATGTAGGCAATAAATGAATAAATGGTTGAATAAATGAAATTTCTAGAGGTTTGCCACAAGGAGGCACTGCAAGGGCAACTGGAAGAAGAAGATTGACTGAACTACTTAATCTGGTCCAGACTTAGACAAATGAGCAGGTATTACAAAATCTGCAAAAACTACAGATCTTCTTAGGCAACATGAGCTGATGGGTGAAATTATAAGTAGAAAAACTGCCAATCAGCCAAATACTTGCAGAATTGAAGTCTCTAGCCATTCTGCTTAATTCTGATTACTTAACCATAATCAGATTTGGATCAATAGTTTTTTAATATGTTTTTATTGATTTGAGAGAGAGAGGAAGGGAGACGGGGAGAGAAAGAGAAAGGGGGCAGGGAGAAACATTGATGTAAGGGAGAAACAACAATCAGTTCCCTCCTGTATGTACCCCAACCAGGATCGAACCACAACCTGGATATGTGCCCTAACCAGGAATTGAATAGGCAACCGTTTGATGCATGGGACGATGCCAATCAACTGAGCCACAACAGCCAGTGCAACAGTTTTGTGCGGGGTTTTTTTTTTATTTCATTCTTATTAAATAAAATGTGGTCTTTTTTAGCCACTTAAGAGAACACTGAGATCTTACAATGCTTTCGTGTGATTCATTCCTTCATTTAACAAGTATTCATTCTGTACTTACTATGCTCCAAGCTATGGCAGTGAACAAAACAGCCAAAATGCTGGGTCGTTGTGGACTTGACATTCTAGTGTTAGTATAGTATCAGTTACCACACAGATGTTCAGAGGTGCCTTTCCATTTCCTTTAGATCCTGGACTTCCTGAGAATGTGCTGAAAACCGGGGGCCTTCGCCCTTTAAAATAAATAGATAAATAAATAAATAAATATTTATGAGCATATAACAAGCAGTTTAGTCAACTGTGACAATTGTGGCCTCGCCCTCTGAGATTTTAGAGTTTTTGCTCTAGTTTTTCTTTTTTAGCTCGGAATCTATAATTCATAGATTTCTCAAAACAAGATGCAGACAGATAAACATTGGGCTACATTGATTAATTCCAGTTGCAGCAAGACAACGCTGGCTTCCACCAAAAGAAAATGCTCGTTAGGCTACTTAGCTTGTAGAACAGCCATGTTTAGAAAGCATATCTTTGGGTTCCTAAACGTGTCATATCCAGCAAAAGACATTAGGGCAGGCAACACTCAGATGAAAGGATAGTTAGGAAGCACACTGGCATCCCTAGCCAGTTTGGCTCAGTGGATAGAGCGTCGGCCTGTGGACTGAAGGGTCCTAGGTTCAATTCTGGTCAAGGGCACATGTTGGGTTGTGGGCTTGATCCCCAGTAGGGGGCATGCTGGAAGCAGCCAAACAATGATTCTCTCATTAATGTCTCTCTCTCTCTCTCTCTCTCTCTCTCTCTCTCTCTCTCCCTCCCTCCCTCCCTCTCTCTCCCTTCCTCTCCAAAATCAATATAAATATATTTTAAAAAAGAACAATCAGAAGAAAGGAAGGTAGAGAGAGGATGCTTCCTGGTCTCTATATACTGTAAATTGTAACACACACACCCCCCCCCGCCCCAATAATAATCAAAAGAAGTGACTGGCCTAAGTTAGCAATTCCATTATTTTCATAAATTCTATCACCTTAATTTAGGATCCCTATAACTCAAACCAAGTCGGTTCATGCCACTTTTTAGCAACTCCCTATCAGTCAGTCTATCACACTCTGCGTTGGGCTCCTTGGCCCTGGTGTTTGCAGTCCAGTTTCTTTGTTTTGGGTTGATCATTTGACCATCAGGAGATTCCTGGTAGACTCTTCTGTTTGAACAAATTGTGATGAGTTAGTGACTCCACAAAAAATTTATTCTCATCCAAGCCTCCCCAGGCACACAGACTTTTTAAACAAAAAATATTTTCATACTTGGAGAGGAATAACAACAACAGAGCTTTAAAAAATATTGGACTTCCTTCCTTGTCATCCTAGCTGAAAGCTCTATTTTCCATAAAGATTTTAAAGGAAATAAGCAAGTATAAATCACCTGCCTGACTAAACTTAACCTTCTTCAGATTTAGACTGTGCATTTCCCCTGCAGGGACCAATGAATGATTAGCCAGGGCGCGGGGGGGAGGCAGAAAACTGGTCAGCAAGCCCCTCTGGGTGACCTTGAGTAAGCTTTCCTTGGCTTTCAGATCCCATATCGCCAAAGTAGGGAAACTACACTCCCAGAACTTTTCAAAAAAGAAGCAGAGAGGAGATTGGGGGCAGATGCACATGACTTCTGCTAAGGCCATTTAGAGGCAAGAAGTTAAAGATTGAAAGGGGTTGCCTGCTCACAAGCTGGAGTCAAGCAGGACTAAATTCCAGTTCCGGCTAATCATTATTAACGTACAGTGAAACTCAGCAAGTATCAGATCACATCTGTTTTCAACATAAGTTGTCCATCTTGATTAAAAATAGGAAAAAAATGAGTGATTATGGCCATATTGGTTAAAAAACAAGGTTTCTCAAACAGCTCTACTAACCATTTGGGCTGTCTCCTTGTTAGAAGTAGTGTCTTGTAACACAAGCATTCCTGGCAAATTCATCTACCCCCTCCCCAGTCACAACGATCATAAACGTCTCCATACATTGGAGCAGGTCCCCTGGAGAGCAAAATCACCCCTAATTCAAACCACCGGTTTTGGTTTTGTTTTCAAGGTAACAAGGTAACACTTGGGATACTTCAATTTTTTTGTGTGAAACTCTAAAGTCCAAATTTCTGATGCTTTGTCGTAGCTCATGGAGGACATCTAAAGGTCTCCCTGTGAGGCCTATCCCTTTAAGAGAGCCTTCCAAACATCTGGGAATATGTTAAGCACACCAGACTCGAATGTTTGAGGAAGCAAGGCCAGTCCTTGGGCAGAGGTTATGTATGTTCTATTTACGCTAAACACCGGTCACCTCCCAGCCAGCATGGTGTTGGCATATGGTATGCTCTCAGTCAGTAAGGACTTGTGTATGGATGGACGGATGGATGAAAAAATAAAATAATAAAGAAACTTACCTAGGGAGATACAGATTTGTTTTCTTTGGGTGTGTCTAGGCACATCAGGTCTCCTTTACCTACACCAGTGCACTGCAGAGAATGTCCTATGGTTCAGGAGACTTGAATGTGTCTAACTCTAAAAGAAAACCCCACTGAACTTCTGAAGTAAACTCCTTGAAGGCCCAGAAACCACTATTACATGTTGGGTGTTTCATCCATTCTGCAATAAATAATGCTGCTCTGATGAGAATTAAATCAGCCATGGTCTTTGTCTGAGAAGTAAGGCATAACAGTAGGCACCTAAATGCACTCAAGTGTCAGAGTCTCTTCTACGATTTGCATGACTCTGTTCCTTCTCTCTACCACTTGGGGACAAAGAGCCTAAAATGCGAGCTTCTCAAGAAAAGCTCTCAGCTCAGACTGCACTGGAGGTTCCAGGGCTGCCTGAGGTCTAGGAACGCAAATTCCTGTTCCAAGCAGTAATTTAATCTGCTGTCGTCTATTGTGGTTGGCCAAGTTTGCCTAAATTACCCCTTCTGTGACGCTGAAACTTGACCTAGTGGATTTGTTTTTGGAAAATTCTTTTTGGAGTCTGAAATCAGTTGCTCTCCAGTTTGAAGATATCATTTTATACTATATAAATAAACAAACTTCTGAGAAAATGCCCCCAGTCTCAGGGAGCTCAAACTTTTCTAAAAGAACAAAGTTAGAACCTTGGGGGGGGAGGGGAGAGGAATTGCTCTTTTAGGGATGGGCAGTTCCTAACATTTCAATTGTGTC